>JAUESE010056147.1:8913-21389 GCA_032274725.1 Malacoctenus triangulatus
GGTAAAAGAACCTGTCGTTCTTCCTGCTGAGTCATTAGTTTAACGTTAGTAGAAGGAGGCCGTCTCCAGTCAGTCTCGATACACTTCACACCCAGGAAACAAGCTCTGGTCCGTTCAAAGCAGACCGACCAGCTGTGGTATAAATGCACCATAAACATTCCTGAAAAGTAGCAACAGTGTGTGTTCGAAAACTAAACCCAGCCACCTGAAAACACAATGAAATCCATTCAAAAAATCTCAGCTTCTTGTCAGGTACTTAAAGCATTAAAAAAGCACAACAGGCTGATTGAGAGGATGAGCTCACTGAATGTTCAGTGTCACATATAGTCACTTATCCACCACGAAGAAAGCTTACCATCTAAATTTATCACCTATCCAGGAACATACTTGTAATCCTTCAATTCCTGTCAAGTGGACTCGCCTTTAATAGAAAGTAAAAAGATAAGAGTGATTATAGAATTGAAAGGAAACTGCTTTTAGGGGAAATCACAGGTATCTTCCTGTCTTTAAAGCTTTCCTCCTCTTATCTTCGTCTCTCTTCTTCACTCCCACTGCACTGTTATTCTGCTGTAATTTCTCCTTTTTCCTCTGTTTTGACTTTACATCTCTGCTTCCTTCAGAGCTTTAATCCCTCTAGAAACCTTTCCAAATCACCTCATATATTCCAGTCTTTCTTTCAGGTCTGCCTTGTTTCCATTGGTCTCATTATTGTCCCGTCTTTTCTGCATTCTCGAGCCGATTAGGTTGTTAAGCAATGAGCAGAAGCCCCAAAAGCACAGCGACGATCTGTACTGTCACCATCAGGCGAGTCAGCATCCTCCACAAAGAGCCTCGAAGGGAGGAGGGCAAGTGAGGCTAAGCAGACAGGAGGAAGGTGACCAGTGTAAGCTGTTCCAACTGTGAATGTAAAAATATGTTGGCTGGAGAAGGCAACAAAGCAGCACATTAACATATACTGAGGAATTCAGCAATGCAATACTGTCCCATTTAATAGCTTTTACTGGGTCAATGCATTCAGATGAGGCTTCCAAGCACACTCATCAGACAGAATATCCACACGCAGACAGCCTGAGGGACTCATTCTCTCTCTTCTTCTCTTTCACAAGCACACAGCTCATGGAGATGCACCACCAAACACACACACACACACACACACACACACACACAAAACACCACAACGGTTATTTTAGGCCGAGCACTAAATGACCACAATTACATCGGGGCGTTTTAGTGCCCCTCAAGCACCCGGCTAAACCCATCCAGGCTGAGCCGCTTTCCAAAGCGGACACCAGAGCACAGACATGATTGCGGTTTTGTTCTTCGGTTTCCTTCTGCCAAGGTAATCTGCCTCACTTACGGAGATTGGGTGATACACTACAATATTGCAACAGGATTTTAGCGCTCTTTAGATGCTTAAAGCCAACATAGCTGACTCACTGAGTGCTAAAAGATGCTAAGTAGGCAAAACGTGGTTTGCATGATCATAATGTTTGCGTTGGATACAATGGCTGCATCAGAAGCAATTATGGAGGTGCTTACGTTCACAGGCACATACGGTTTTCATAATCTACATTAATTATAGTCGCACGAATAAACTCAAAGCTATCGGCTGCACTGATGACTGTTCTAGCCAGATAGCAATCAGGTTTCAGGTCTCAATACCTTAAATCAGATTTTTCCAAAGACTGATGAAAAAGTAATCCTTGGTTGTATCGTTATATCGGTGTCCATAAAGAAAAAACTCCCCAAAAACACCCATCATCATCAGGAAGTGTTTTATCCTGTGGAGCAACACAGAAGATTCAGCCTTTTCCAGTTGACAAGCCGGGTTCACACTATCAGGCCACCGCAGAGAGCAGACAACTGTCAGCCGTAAAAAATCACACCTGTAACAAACAGTATCATCAGACAACCTGAAACACATGTTCCCAAAAATGAGACATCCCCACAGGCTGACCAGCACCACCATCCGACTTATATTTAAAAACATTGCCCTCATGTATTTTAAATTGATTGACAAGTGTCACAGACCATCTTATCTGACATTGTTGCTCTTCAGTCCAGAAACCTCCTTCCAGAAATCAAAGTGACTCAACGACTGCCGGAGCCACTTTTATTGACTCTGCATGAAGTGCGACTGGCTCCGCCAACCATTGTTCACACCCGTGATCTTGCTGCTAGACAGACAGGGGTGAACATGGGGCCTCTCGTGGAGCGGGGGGCCCCTGAGGTTCCAAGTGATGTAACACGAGTACCGATGAAAAAATGGGAAGAACACTGCAGAGCTCTGATGGCAAACAGGTCAGAGAGAATAAAACAGGCTGAAACAAAGCTTAAAAACGAAGAACATTTTCTCTTATTTTTTCAGAGTTTTGGTGAATAACAACTTGAATGCTGACAGTAACTTTCCATTGATACTTTTCCTTCAAAAAGGACATCAAACACAAGCTTAAATTCATACTGCAGGGAGACAAATCAGCCATAAATTTTTTACCATACATTAATGCTCACTCCAAAAAAAAAAAAGACACAAAAGCCAAATCTGCAGTGTGAGACATAAAAAAGGGGTCTGATCCCAAAAATGCTCTTGAAAGGGAGAACTACAGTGATGAACCTGGAGTGGAAGAGTGGGACTGCGCCACACAAAGCAACCACTGACAGACGAGCACTCCCTCAGGGCCCAGAGAGATGACACCATGACAAATGCTACATATCTCCAGCCTTTCTGATGCTAATAACTTGCATAAGTGTTTGTGCGAATGGGGATGAGAAGAAAAAAGAGATGAAGATAAATAGCTTGAATAAATACTGTTAAAAAAAGTGATCTGGATGCAGCAATATGTCCAGTCTGGCCCAACAATGTGGCATATTTTTAAATATCATTTCAACCTCGTGACTGTCAGAACACAAGTCAGAAGAGGAAAAGTAAAACTGAAATTCATAACATGATGTTTTTGTCTCATTAAATTGAAAGACCATTTTCAAATCAGTCATAGCTCAAGTTCATCACAAACTGACATTGTAAAAGATGTTATTGCTAATTTTTGCAGACACCCAGTATACCATGGGAATGATACGAATGATTCAACTGAACAAATCTCATCTTTAGAGAAGTGGACAATTGTCACATTGATGTGCCAACAAGCGCCTGACGCGTGTGAACTGAATGCTGACACTCCTTCTGCCTCACCCACATCAAAACACGTCATCCATCTCCCTGTTACAGAATGGCCGACCTTGAAAATGCCAATGTGAAAACAAATGAGGTCCAAACACCATAATGCCTGATGGTCTGCAGCACACTATGAGAGATGCCTGGCTTTGTTGGTGTACATGCATACAAGTGTGAAAGACAGAAAGAGTTCATGCAATCAATGAATCTAGACTTTCAAAATGTAATGTTGTTGGAGTTTCTTTGATGTCTTTTTTAATATATATAAATCAGTTGTCACACATGTGCTGAGTCTACCCCCAGACTCGTCCTTAAGTGCGCACCGACGTAAATTAAGGTCACAAGTCTGAACTTGCAGCGGGCTGGCATCTCATTATTTCGCCATCAATCATTTGGCAGGGTAATGAACCAGCTGAGGGAGGTCAGGAGTGAAGCATCCAGATGTTCACTGGCTTTAAAACCTGCAACTTGACCCAGGTGGCTCGCCGATTACCTAACCTGTCTCCAAACGCAGACAGAGAGAAGGCAGAGAAATTAGCCGATGCTGAGCTGACTGGAGGAGGAGTTTACACCTCAATGAGAGAATCATTTCCAGAATGAAACACGACAGATCCTTTGATTTCAGTAAATTTGCTTCTCATACAAATTCACCATCACATCACCATGTTCTCCACATAGCAATAAATTTGACATACATTATCTCACAGCTTTCACTTTTTTGCGTGAATGCAAAAATTTTGTTGGATTTCCAACAAAGTTAAAGATTGAACTAAAAAAGTAGCAAAAAAACATGAAGTCTGGTGTTGCTTTTAGAAAATAAAACAGACCCAATGGGCACAAGGAAGGCAGCAGGTGTATGACAGGAAGGATCAAATCCAGAACAATGTGGGGAAAGTTACCAGAAAAAACATTAACACAAACGCATTTTCCTGAAACTGACTGATGTTTGCCAGTTAGTTGCATCGCTCTGTAGACAAACGGGTTTCCAACGTGCACGTACACATGCTCGTTGCCCTTTTCACACTGGGTTGGGTATTTAAACCGAATCAAGAGTCACGGGCTCATCCATTAACACTTCCGTCGCTGCACCATGTGACTGGCTGCAGTGGTAAGTGGGGATGAGAGAGTCTATGGTGTGGTGAGATGATGGAGTTTGGGATGGATGAATTCATATAGGAGAGCTTTATAATCTATGGTCGAGGGCTCAGTGTCCTAAGACCAGAGGACGTTTAATCCTAATCCAGGGGGCTAAGACCTCTGCTGTGGTGCAACACTGAGTGCATGGCTGCCGCATCTCACCCCTGTAGGACAAAGCACCGCAGTCCATGGTTTATCATGACTGTAAATATCCTCCCTATGAACCCTTTGTCATTTCAATACTTCAGTGTGGCAAAAGTCTGTTCAACCTGGTATTTAACCATCTTTTTAGGAGCCAGTGAGCTGCAGACATGACACCACAGTGAGTAGAACTGCTGGGTAAGGGCATACAAAGTCCATTTAACATGAACTTCATGATTAAAAAGCATAGAGGAGAAAGTAATGAGGGCTGCTGACGATGGGGAAACGGAGGTAAGCACACTGTGTGAAAGACTGCACGAGTAAAAAAGATGCTCCAACAGGACAGGCAGGGGGAGACGTTGAGTGAGATGAGGCGTTGAATTGAAAATCAGCCACATATTATTACGGCAGGTTTTATTATTACTCACGTATGAGTCTCTAAATCTGAGAGAGTCTCAGGAAAACCAGTGAATTTTTAACTAAAACAGTAAGAAGTGTCGTAAACTACTGTCTTCTTTTTTCCCCTCCCTGTTGTGTCAAATAATCCAGTCGCACCTCTACCTATAGAAATTTTAAGCACCCATTTACTTTCAGTCAGCCCGTTGCATCTGCTCATTACCAAACGATGCCAAGCGAAGCCAGCATGTCCTACATCTTGTGTTTGGGATACTGTCTAGTGTTTCCCTTGACAGACTAAAGCTGCTTATCAAACCATAGTGAATGTGCAGACTGCAGGCTTACAAGCGGCCAGCAAGCTCTGTAATCTCCAAACTCAAAGCCTGGTGAGCTTCTATTCAGCCTGCGACAGACAAATGTGACACATCATGACATTAGAACACGAGATCTTTGGATTTCATTGTACTGACGGCATGTTCACTCATAAACAATTTTGAAGAGAATGCAAACTTTACAGAATCTAGACAATTGATATTGCTGGTTTCTATATTCTCAACTTGCCTTTTATTGTGCTCAGAAAGAATATCATTATTTGTCATTTGTTGTTGAATTGCTCAACTTGTGGAGTTTAAATATAATTCGGATAGGGTCTGAGAGTACACGGTGTACACACTGAATACTGACACCATCCTGTCATGAAACAGCAAAACAGTCCATGAAAAAGAGAGAAACTTTCCATCCCGCCTTGACTCGTTTTTCATCCTCTCTCAGCCCATTTAGTCATTGCGTCGGTCACTAATGCCCGTGCTCTTTCCCCACAAGGTGACAACTGACTGGATCAGCACAGATGAGGTGAGGGCAGTAGAAGGTGACCAGCTTGAATGTTCACTCACACACACACACACACACACACACACACACACACACACACACACACACACACACACACACACACACACACACCAACGTAGAAGGTCCTGAAAGCGTCGCTTCGGCAAAGCCGTCAGGAACTGGTAAGTATGGACCACAGATGTTACAGATGATGCTGATGATGATGGGACGCAGCTTAAGAGAGAATTAAACAACTGTGCACGCATCTCAGTGCACACGAATGAGCAAACATTACATGCTCATAGCATGCACGCAGACAAGCATAGGTACACAGTGTCCAAAACAAAGTATTTAGGCAACACAAAGAGCCGTTTAGAGGGAACATAAACGAGCAGGAACAGACTGAGAATTGGTGCTCCACAGTCATTAAAAGGACTCAGGAGTGTTGTTCAAAAGCATGATGCAACTGTTAAGTATCAGACTTGCAGTGATCCAGTAAGCTTTCTGTAACACTGATGATATCTAATGAAGGTTACTCGAAAACTTAAATTTGCCTCAGTATAAAAACATTATTTTGTGTAAATGACAGAAATAATTGTATACAACTGTACAACTCCAACAAAAACTAAAGATTTACAAGAACCCAAATAGTTTTCATCTCACGACTTTCCTCTCCACACAACAGCTTATTTATTTGAAAACACGTGCTACACGAAAAAATGTTCCCAGTCAAATCCACCTGACAGCTTTTTAACACCTGCGCCTGTAATTCATCTAGTTTGGAAACGGAAGAAAGAAAAAAAAAACTTCACCAGAAACATTTCAGAGACTGAGACCTACCTTTGAAAAGGATTGCAGTCCAAACATAAAATCCAACCCAACATGGTACCCAAAACTTGTGGCACCGCATCCTGGCAGCGCCGGTGCCCGGCAGTGGGCTCTCAGTGTCGGCTACACGGGGGCTCCGCTCCGGCGTGGCGGTGGAATGAACATGAGGCTGGAGAGGGAGAGAGGAGGGTGGGGGAGGGAGGGAGGGAGGGGGGACGGAGTGTGATAACACACACACGCACACACACGCACACACACAAATGAAAAATGACGAGGAAGAGTGAGAGCGGAGTTCAGATTGGCGCGCTGACTCTGCTCACACACGGACGCGCGCTCAATCAGACACGCACACGCCAGGAGCTGCTCGGTGACGCACAGACGGGACTCACTCAGTAACACGGTGCTGAATACGACGTCCAAAGTTCTGTAAGTCCCGTTCACGACTTATTGGGGCAAATTCAGTTGATCTTAAATAACGTTTAAACATTGATTCTGGTGGTAAAGATGGAGTTTGGAGTTTAATTGTTCCACCTGCCTGAGTTTGTATGTTTTCAGTACTTCAGCTGCATCCCTCCGACCAAATAGGCTACACACCTGCAACGTTTACTGGTTAACAGGTAGACTTGTTAATCTAAAGCAGACAGGAGCAACTGGTGGGACCTGGGCTACAGGTGAACACTGTCCCCATTCTCACCGGAGGATTCACTGGAGATGGCAGGAGAAATGTCATTTATTTGCATTTAAAAAAGGTCTACCAATTGCTATTACTCCATTCTTGTATGATTTAGTGTGTTTCAGTTTCTGAAAGAGAAGAAGCTCGCATAGCAATTTATAAGAATCAAATTTTGAGATGCTCAAGTATACAGTGAAGAATTTGACCTCCATGTAGTGTAGATACAGTCACCGCTAAAGTTGCCCATCTCTAAAATACCCCCTCCTTTTCTCTCCTATGAAGATTGATCAGGTCTCTCAGCGTGAGGTTTCACCTTCTATCACGTCTTGTGGCAAAGCCCTGAAACTCTCAGCTGGATAAAGACTTCTGCAAGTCATTCCAGGTAATTTTATTGATTTTATCACAAAATATTAAATCACTAGATGATTTGTGAATGAGTGAGCTGCACTGAGAGGCTATAAAAAAAATCCCCAAAACGCATGTTTACATTCAAGCCAAGGTTTTAAAGTTGTTACTTCAAACAATAAAATGACGCTCGTGTTTCGCTCCTCTGGGTTTCTCTGTGTCGGGCGAGATTGATCACGGAGGCTCATCAGGTGAGTTCAGATCAGCTTAGTCAATCCTCCTTTTCCCAGAGCTGTAAATGATCATTTACGAGTGTGCTGCGTGTCGCACCGTAATTTTTTCACATCCCGGTGTTCCGAAGAGGTTCATCAACTGCATTTTTGTCACATTTGTCTCCACTTTGTGCCAGACTGGCTCCTAATCAAATGACCTATTTACTCCGGTCCATAAATAATTGCAGTCGGAAATAGGATTCGACAGGCAATGAGGGAGAACACTGCATAATTTCCAAATGTTCTCTCTTCTCAATGGAGCAAAGCTGTATTATCTAAGAGGAAGTCTTGTGCCAGTGGTATTAGAGCAGTTTTTGCTCTTGTTCACACCCCACTTGTGTCTCATGGAGCTCCATCAGAGAGGATCCATCCTGCTAGATCTGATTCAGCTCAGCATCATATCAGTCTGTACTGTAGGTGGGCTGACAGCCGCAGTGGGCCCGCGAAACCTCTGATCACAGCCTTCATCCGCCCTCATGCTCTCACCGGACAAACTTACAAACTGCCGCACAAAACACTCAAACTTCGAACAACCGTCTGGTCCACTGATAGTTGCCATGTGCTGAGCTGCTCTGTTCTCCACCAACAAAAGTTGCATGCAGGCCCTCACAGACATCAAAGTTATCAATCAAAATGAAGAGATGAATTGAAAAAAGGACGCTTTTGATATTTTTTTGCTGAAGCGCAACAGAAAGCTGCAGTAAATAAGTAAAGACTTTGAAAGGAAACTGCAGTTTTACAGCAGCATCAGACAGATTAACATACGGCATAAAGAAAACTACAGAAAAGGAGACACAGAAACTAAATTAAAAATGTTGGAATTTAAGAAAAAATATTCAAGGTCAATAAAAAAAAATATTGCAACGACTAATGAATGAATAAATTCCTAAATAAATAAATAAATAACAATAATTATGAATAATAATAAACAAGGCTGTTGTGGTTAAACTTCTGCACGCTGAAAACACGACAGCCTGCTGGCAAGTTGCTGAGGACATTCAGGTTAGAAGAAAGCACAGTTTGTCTGAACATTATTCGAAGCCTTTAACTCGATCTGAGAACGCCATAAAAATGTTTTTTCTTGTCGGTTTTCCTTTCAAATCAGATCCATAAGCATTGTTCTCATAATAAACCTGATCGAGTTTGCAGGTCTGGAATTAAAAAAAAACCTTATTCAGGCACAGTTCAGTCACACTGAAGGCTTTGATCTTGATTTGTTCCCACTCATTAAACATGAGAACATGACAAACGTCAGCTTGTTTGCGATCTGATTTGTTTGGCGTGTGTGACAAAATGAGATGTAAAGCAAGATAAAGCGCATCAAATTCTGTTTCAAAACTGGCATTAAAGACTGAACTACAAAAAAGTCGGGCAGTGTGCTGTACGTCTGAATGTTTCCATGTATTTTCTCCTCCTAATACTCTACGTGATTTTTCTCCTTTGGCTTTGCAAACAGATATAGACTCACGCTGGTGCAGCTGCACAAAAACATGGACAGGACAAACACACACCCCTCCATTCCCACTGCAGAGTCTCCACGACATCAGTACCTGCTGAGAATTTGGGCCTTTCCACCAACAACTATAGCAGAGAGTGACTCACACCTCAGCCCCAAAATCTCTTTAAGCCTCCTCTGACAGCCAAACAAACAGGTAATATAGTCCTTTCAGTGGAAGCGTACAGATTCCAAAGACTGATGCAGATGCGCTGCCAGGAAATTGTTGACATTTTGAGCAGATTCCTTAATGCCTATTTGGAACAGAAAAACAAATATCTGCAGTATTGTATGTCTTCAAATATTACCAATCCCCTTATATGAACTATTGAGAAGAGCGAGTGAGCAGGAGGAAGAGTGTGAAGACCAGAGAGAGCTGTTAATTCTTTATCTTTTATACATGAGAAGTGTTTCGTTAATGGGCTTAATGCTGTGCCATTGCCTCTGCCTCCTTCACATTGTCTTTTTTTATCTCCACATGGCCACAGTATAGTTCTACTTTAAAACAAACCTAGCATGCATAATTACCAACAACAGAATCAGACCTGTGTTGTTCCCGTATATGAGGACATATGTGAGTACTGGAGTAGAAGAAAAACGACGATGAGGTCAGTAATAAAAATGGGAAACATGTTCTGTGTCTACTGACAGAGCCTTTATGAAAGTCTTGTACCCTTTTTCTCATTTTGGTAAAGGTTTAAGTTTTTTGTCAGATTTTGCACGTCATCACAAATTCAATGACTGAAAATTAATAGGTGGATCGTGGCTCTCGCATGTGGAAGTGGGAACTCTCATCGTGTTTATGCAAATGATGTAAATGATATTAGAAAAACATGTTTTCACACCAGAGTCTCCAAACTGTTGACAAAAACAGGCGCCAAGATGATAAATAAATGATAAATGCAATAAAGAGGGATGAAAGATAGATATGAAACCAATTACATGGAGAGGTTGTCACATAATTTTCACTGCAGTTAGTATTTAGGTTAGGCAATTTTGGATTGATGACATTGTGGATCGAGGTTTTGGGTAATAAAAAACATTTTTTAACGGTGGCTTTCCCTTTGAGTTTTTAAACCTCTCCGAATAACACAAGTAGACATCAAGTCTCCAGGTCATCCAGAGTTTAAAAGCAACGAACCTCAAATTATTTTGGTCTTTTTTAAGCACAGGATGGAAGCTTCTCTTTCATAAACACCTGTTTTGCCTCCTTCCCTTGTTTCTAATTCAAATATCTGAAATAGTCGCCTGTCCCAGCAGGGTGCCGTCTGTGCGCATGTGATGATAGAATGAGGTCAGATGAGTTTTGGTTCTCCTTTTTTTCTCCGAGCTGCATCCTTTGATGTGTAAGAGACACTCAGGTGTGTATTGCTGCATGCATTTGTGAATCTACATAAATGCGTCTAAGTATATGGATCGTGTGTTACATTGAATGCAAAGTTGCACAAACGTCATGTTTGCAGCTGTGAGCGGGCTGAAAGAGTTGTTAACACGTTGTTTCTTTCACTCACTGACTCTTCATGTTTGCACAACTGTGTGATTTTCAAGCCCACACTGGAAAATGCAGCTTGGTCCCTTTTAAAACAGCTCCTCCCATGTTGTGTTGCTGCCGGCTTGCCATTTGTCTCTGTTACACTGTACAGGAGGCGACTCAGTTTATTATGGGATGCCAATGAAAGGTCGGAGCTCTCACAGACACTTAGGAGTTTACCATAGAAAAGGTCAGCAGTGCAGAGAGAGAGAGAGACACAGACACTCAGATTGTCGAGGAAATACAAACAAAACGGCAAAAAAAAAGTGGGGATGCATGTTGTTTGTGAGCCAAAATAGTGACGTAAGCACAAAATGAAAGTTTAAAATCTTCACTAACACTCACAGGAATACTGTCCAACATAGCATACACACTTAGAAATGCTGGGCTTCATGAATAGTTTGAATTATTGATGTTTTTTTGTTCTGTTTGACTGCCGATTGTCTCTGTAAGTTAACTCCCTTCCTCACTTCAGCCTCACATGTTCATTTTCATGTGGCTGCATCAGAAAATGTGTAAATATTACATCAAACAAAAAGAAATCTCTGACATGCTCTCGCTCTCACCTTCAGAGATGACAGAAATTAATGCAGCTCCTCAACAAGTAGACCTCAAAATTAACCCTCCTGGGACCTACCTGCTTTGATATTTCTCAAGTCTAAGTCAGTTTCGAGCTACTCTCAATGAGTTAGGTGGGAGTTACCTTGTATATATATTTTATTCTGTTTTTAATAATTGGGTCTCCCAGGATCAATATAATTCCCTTTCCTCTTGGTCCCTCATTTTTATTGCCTCACCATAAGTCCAGTTCAATTATTTTATTCCCACAAGTTGTGAATGTATTTCTGAAATATTTTTCAGTATTTCATGATTGTAATTTAAATGTGTGAGCACTGGCACCAACAATCTCAATCCACTGGTTTAGAACTGGTCTATAATGTTACAGGCTGCAGTATTGGAGGTGATGACAGTGATGCTTGGCTGTGTGTAATCATACTGCTCACTGTAGTTACATCTCCACCAAGTGGAAGAAATGCTGTGGTACAACAAACTGTTGTTTTGCCTCATCACATTTTGAACTTTGTTTTCTGCAGAAACTTTAAAACGTTTCAAAATTTTAAAATGTTCATGTAAAGGATTATAAAAATGCAATAAAAGCCTATAAATGCAAGCCTACAGTTTATATGTCATTAATACAGCTTGCACTAAATCAGAAAAATAATCCAGATAAAGCATTTAATTCGATGTGTTAAACTGATGTTGGATCAAAACACAGCAGTCGAATATTTTATAGCATAACATTTGAATGTGAGTGAACGTGTGAATACCAATATTCACACGGTTGATACAAATGTAAACAGGAAAAACTCAAATAAGGCGCGAACACAGATTAATGTTACACAACTTAAATTCTAAATGGCTGTAAGAAGCAAACTGACAGCTGTTTTTTTGCTTCAAGCAAAATGCTTTCTCTGTTTGTGTCCCCTGACTGCTGGTCCAGACAGCAACACCTCTGTGCTACATCTCGCAGCCTGTGGAAATATCCGATGTGCGTGTGTGTGTGTGGTATGTGTGTGTGTGGTATGTGTGTGTGTGTGTGTGTGTGTGTGTGTGTGTGTGTGTGTGTGTGTGTGTGTGTGTGTGTGTGTGTGTGT
>JAUESE010056173.1:10163-21373 GCA_032274725.1 Malacoctenus triangulatus
TATGCTGGTGACAAACAGAACAGGAGTGCAAGTGGCATTATGTGCAAAAAAAGGAGTGTTTGAATGAGGGTTTGTGCCTGCAAAGGTGGAATGAAGTAACATGAACATGGAAGTGTTGCTGGAGAATGTTATCAAACAGCTTCAGCCTGTTACAGGTGAAAAAGTAGAAACACAACCTGAGATAATTCGTCACAAACAAGTGTAGAAAATGAGATCGAGAAAGAAATGCAAAGGAAAAACACTGTATGATCAAATCTCTGCACACCAACCCTGATGAGATTCCTGTAAGCACAATCACAGCAGCGCCTCCAGTAAAGGCTGAGCCAGTTAGCAAGTCTTAGGTGAGGGTAAAAATAACTCACATTGTTCTTGGTAAATTACTCTTTTACCATCAAATTTTCCCAGTATTTTGCTGGAAACAGACTTTGTAAATCCAGTGGATAATATCCCAACTGCGCCTGATTAGAAGATCAGCATGTTTTTGACCTCATTATAAAGTTTTTGCAGATTTTTACACTTCAGTAGATCAGGGCCATCGGGGGTTTCTGCTCGGTGGGGATCACCGTAGCTACTCGATTCCTTCCAGTGAATTAAGACTGTGAAACTCACATGGACGCCTCCGTTTTATTTACTTCTGTTCACAGTTTGCTAATCTGACGTGAAAAGTATCAGGACACCAAGACAAGCGATTTATTCCTCACTTTGTGACTCATCAGATCAGAAGGAGGGTATTCTTTGTAGGAGTGACATAATCACTGAAGCTTCAGGAGAAAAACCTTTCACGAGACACACGCGCTCACGCACGAGCCAACGCGCACCGACCCCCTCGTGCCTTAAAGGGCCCTTTCACCTACTGGATCATGAGGGCGGAGGGTCGCTGATCTGAATCACGGGAACCGGTGTATGATCGGCGGTGTGGACGAACACCGTCGTCTCCTCCCGTGTTACCGAATCACATGAGAGAAGTCTGAGTATGAAGTTTTACAACCGACTCCTTGACTGACCTCACTTCATCCTCCCGCTGTAACATCTGTTGACTGGCCTCACACTTTCTCTCTCATGATGCTTCTGCTCATGTGGGGGGAAATTCCTGCCAGGAGCCACATGACTGGAATTAAGCTCATTTCTGAGTCTTATATAATGCAGTTTTTTTTCTACTGCAATTGACCTGCTACCTGCTTTTGCTTTATTTCATTCCCCTCTAATTCTAAAACTGTACATTTTCATGTGTTTTTTGTTTTATTGTAGCTCAATACAGCCCAGAAAAAGGTGTGTAGGTAAAGTTATGTTAGGGAATACACAGCGTAGTTTTAAAAGGGGAATCGTGCAGTTGCACTGAATATTTTCATGTCGTTTACACAACATTGTGTGCTGTTAAGTAAAGATTTGTGAAGCTGCGATGTATAATTATGGAAAAGTTGGTAAATAAGGTGTTTCTTCAATCATGAGACTAAGTGCAGTCTGTTAAACTGGCTGAAAGAATTACACTGTTGTGATACGTTGTTAAAGCTTTTTAATTGCACACAAAGACCCAATAATCCCGTCTCTGCAAAAGCCTCTGAAACAGGTTATTTTGTGGCAATTACACTCGGAAACAATAAAGTGAGTTGCAGTTGTTTCTCACAATCAGTTCGTCAAGCAGGATTTATCTTTATCGTTACAAAAAAGTGAATGAATTGGTTAATGAGATCGTGAGAATCTCTCGCATTTTTCTGTTTGGAGGTTAGAGGATCGAGTCCAGAGCTCGGCCAGTCGTCTGTGTCTCTCAACAGCTGGGAGTGTGTGTCGGCTGGATTATACGTCTTGTATGTGCGTAATTGGGATTAGTCAAAGCCATGGATTCTGTGCAATAATCTGGAAACAAAAAAATTCATTCAGAGGAATAAAACGCAATCCTGCAGCTCCTCCGCAACCCCGAGCTGGCCGACAGCGCAGATTTCAAATACAGTGCGGACACAAAGCGGAGGAGTAGTGAGGATAAAGCACAGAGGGATTTACCGGCGCGCTTAATCTGACTTCATGAATGAATGACAGGGTGAATGGGTGAAGCAGGCGCTGGACAGTTAAAGCCTAGAGATTTTTATCGCGGGGTCGTGTGAGAGTCACTGTGATGCCGTCACGTGTTGCTGTGGAAGATGAGAAATAGTTCAGTTCAGTTTCCGGCTGCGGTGCCGTGGTTTGTGGTCTGGCCTCACAGTGTGAACGGTCCTCTGTTCACGTCCAGGTGCGACTTTCAGTTTGCATCTTCATGCATCTCAGATCAATTTGTGACTCTAAAGTTCCTTTAGGTGTGATTAAGTGTGATTAACTGTGAGTTTAGGCTGGTGAGCTGCAGTTCCTCTTGTGTCCACTGGGGGAACTGTTTCAGGAAGTACAGAAGTAAACCACGAGTCTGGGAACTGAAACTAAACACATCTCGCTGTCATTTTCCTGATCCTGCACAGATGATGATCAATTGGACTGAACTGAAATGAGTTTGACACGTCTGCACGAGTGTTTGTGCAAAAAAACTGATGCAGCTTTGATAAGGGCTGTTTTTACACTGTCCACTGTGGCTCCTACAACCGATTATCTCGGTTTTCTCCACGCTTATCTGGCCTCCATCCTCAGATGCTGACCAGCAGCTTGTCTTTCGTTTAAACGATTGAACCCAGTTTATTCAGACTGTTGTTTTCGCATGCTTTTTATTTTTGTTTTTTTTTAAACCTAAATGAACTCTGAATTTGCCCTCAAACGGTGTTTATTCCCCCGTCACCAGATCCTGACAACAGCTGGAGGAGCCGATACAAACAAGCTGAAATGAGGCAGTGGGAAAAAAAAAAACATAAACCCAGACACATCAAACTTGAAGAGATTAAAGCTGCGATTTGTACCGGCTGTACCCAAACGCACTGATGCCGCAGGGTTTAAGCCGATCTATTTACAAAAAAAAAACATCATGCAGTGTAAAAAAAAAAGAAGGAAAGAAGAGCCACTCTGTATGTAGGTTATCTGTTTAAGACGGGAGCTCTCTCAGGTGGAGATTTCAGTGCCGTTCTGTGATGCGTGACGGTCCCTGGCGGCCCTGCCTGTTACTCCGAGTCATGAGTGTTTCCTGCAGACATCAGAAGTGAGTGAAGTGGTTCTCGGCAGCTCCGCGGACTTTTCGGACTCCTGCAGATATGCTCTTCCCTTGGCTCCCATTCAAGTGTGTCTGGCTAATTATAGCCGCTCACCACCCAGGACGGCTGCAGACATCTGGTGTTATGCGCGTTTGTTGCTCCTTCGTCTCCGACGGCCCCCCCGCTGAGCAGGGTTCACTGCGAGACAACACCTTGTTTTTATTATTTAATCTGCACGTAACTCAACACGAGATCACATGGCGGACTCCCATTCTCACTCCCTCAACAACATCACATTCTTCAGTTGTCAGCTGTTTGAACAGCCACACACACATGTTGTGACACGTTGTGGCATATTCAGCCACAATTGATGATTTTTTAATTTGAGCTTCACATTTAGAGATCGAGTGGAACTTTGAGGGACTTTAAACAACAAGTTTGTCCAAATTAGCAGTTTTTACATCCAGTTTTTATGACATTTAACACCGCCTTTGTCCCGATTTGCATCTTCAAGCTTTAAGTTAAGCCAATTATATTGTTATTACAATTACGTCTTCTTCTTGTGGGGTGACACTGTGAGCTGCTGTGTCACTGTGCTAACTCTAACGTTGTCCAATACGGCAAAAAAAAATGTGATTCATGTAGTGCTTCAATATGCTTTATCTGATAGGTGGCATTTCTCTATTACCAAGTTTTTCAGATCAAAAAGTTTGAATTTTGGGTGCAAATACAAGAATTTGTGAGTAAGAGTGCTTGAAAAGCTGCAGGGAGTTTACAACAATGTGAGGTCAGTTGAGTCGGAGTGAAAGAGTGAATAAAGAAAAGCTCTTTTGGATTACAGAAAACACAAAAGCCGTAATCGATAGTTGGGTCACTGTTGGATGACGGAGGCGGGTGGAGCTCAGATAAGACGAGCGAAGCTGGCGGCGGTGTTTGGGCTGCAGATAATGGACTTAAGGACGGATCCCTGCAGCCTCGTCCCTCTTTTCTCAATGAGAACTGTAATCGCAGAGTCCACTGAGGTGGAAACACGCCAGAGGATCAGCGCGTCCATGAGCACGCCGACTGTGACCACGGCCGCATCGATCCGTCGCGGTCAGCTGATCGGACGGAAAGTTCCAGCTAAACAAAACTTCTATTTTGGATCAGTCATAAAAACTGATCATTGAAAATTTATTGTATAAGAGTTTCCAATCATGAGCCTCAACATAACCTCTAACTGAAGCCTCGGGATGATTTTACTCGAGTAGATTTCATTAGAAGTTACATCACTGCGGGACTGTAAAGTGACTCAGACAGTTCATGTTCGTGCACTGAAGTTCCTCTCCAGTGACTCAACAGTATCCTGCACTTTGCCTGAATGTCCCTCTGAGTTAATTGAAATGTGCGCCTCCTGTGAGTAGGCGTCGGGCTCGCCGGCGTCGGTGGGAGGTGGCGGGGGGGGGCTCGAAATGTCACGGGCCCTGCGGCTCGTTGCCGTGGTAACAGCCCTCCCACCAGGGCACCGGTCTCACACCGCTCCCGCTGCCCTTTGAATTCAAAAATAACCCATGCTAACGGGCTAACAGGATGAAGTCACGGACTGAGACAAAAGGGACGGAGACGAGTTCTCAGTGGGTCGGTGGACGGAAGTCTCCCATCGCCAGGCGAATAAAGCTTCACTCTTTAACATCCTGCTCATCCTGAGAGTTGAAGATAATTTTCAACCCTGAAAAACCACTGGAAAAACCTACCAACACTTAGAAGATGAAGAATTTTATCAAAGTGTTTGGGCAAAGAGAGATGAAACCTGAAGGTCATTCAGGTAAAGTGAAGTTTCACAAGAATTTGGAGAAATTCGTGTCAAAAGATGGACGATCACGGCGTTGAAGGGTTAAGCTCGCAGCATCTCTCGCAGCTCATGGACTGTAAAAACGTGACACGAAAGCTGGTGTAAAAGTAAGTAAGCACTCAGGACATTTTTAGGCAGACAGGAGGAAACTGAGGGAGATAATCTGATAAAATCACTGATGCACACTGACATGTGGAGCACAGCGGAGAGCTGCTGAAAACATCCACCCTTCCTCTCCACCTCCGTCCCCGAAACGGCCGTAAATGGATTAAATCCACGAGAGGAAAAATATCAGTGATGCCATTCGCTGCTGTTAATTGATTTCCCGGGTGAGTCCCAGTGTGGAGTTTTACAAAAACGTCCCCGTTAAATCCCTGGACTGGTTTGAAGAACACCCACAGGTGAGCCGGGAAACAGACGACCAATTATGAGCAGCAGCAGCAGCGGATCGGCATGTCCACTGCCGGACCTCCTCCTCCCAACCTGGCCCGCTGTCAAGCTGCCCGTGCTCGGCCCCCCGCCTCCGCCTGCCTCCTCGTGTCTACTTCACAATTACTGCCTGTCTGATGGAGCGATAATCACTGCAGCAATCAAATCAGGCCTCAGATCCACTGCCGTGTTTCGGCGGCGGCTCCGCGGCATGTGCCAGGTCGCTGCCGCTTAATGAGGCCCGTGTGATCCGAGAGGGGGGCAAAAGGTAAACACGAGGGGCTTCAGGTGTCAGCAGCAGCCTCTGACATCCTCTGCAGAGCTGCTGCCCAAGATGCAGCGTGTGGACTCATTATTTGAGTCTAAATATAAAGTGAGTTGCGACTATCTTGCCCTCAGACTGTCCTTTCCCTCCAGTTAACTGCCGGCAGACTCCACAGACAAAAACAGTGATTTTACCTGGCAGAACAAGTGATTGCTGTTGATCCACTTTTTTTTCCCTGTTTGTGTGTTTTTTTTCCAGGGACTTTTGTGCCACTTCACCAAACTGTGTGGTTCAGTCACGCCACCAACAGTCCCACAAAAACACCAACTATCGCTTGTGTTTTGACAGGTAAAATTACTGTTTTCGTCAGTGGAGTCCGGTGAGAGCAGAGAACAACGTGACTGCTTCACTTTGTGTGTTTTTTCCCCCTCAACCTGCCGAGTGCACACTGATCAAGATCGTGAATGAAGGAGATCAGCACATAAACCTTTTGATGCATTTATTTGCATCAGTAATCGTATCAAAACATGTATAGAAACATCACCTATATAACTTCCTACATATATAAATGAAACACTCATTATTTAAAGTTTTTGCTGCTATTTTTAATGATGTCTTTAAAGAGAAACCAAATGAGTCGATCATTTTTCATAAATGTACCAGAGAAACACAAAAATCAAATTTAAAACGTCCCATTTAAAAAAGATTTCAGCCACAATTGGCAAAAAAAACTTCATGGTTTGAGTACATTTTTCACAAATCACAAATGATATATGAAAATAAAAGTAACCTATAATTCTTTTAAGGCTAAACGTTGCTTAAAAAGTTGCCTAAGAAGCAACTTTTTTAAACTTGAGTATCTTTGCAATTTAATAAAGAAATATAATGTAATTATTGTCCTTTGCAAGAGGTTTCAACCTGTGAAAACTTACAATTCACATTTCACAAAATGCATTTATATCATATGTTCATTAGAATGAGTCTGTTTCTGTAATGGCTACAAAGAGATGAAGGAATGTGTAAGAATTAGAGCATGAACCGTTCGTTTGGATAAAAACCTGCTGTGAGGGTTTTTTCCGCTCTCAGGTATCAGTAACTCTTCTGTCAGCATCACTCCGTGTTCCCTGAACGACGAGGGAACAAGAACCCATAAATCTTCTTGTCAGTGAAACTCTGACGTAAAGAAGTGGAAAAACCCCCGAACGTGACTGCCGCTCTCTGATGTTTTTCAGGTAGTTTTATGGTCAGTGTTTTACGCCTCCCACTGAGCCAAAGAAAGTAAAATATTGCGAAAGACGTTCGAGCTTTGTTTGCTGTGTCATAAAACTGCTCTTATCTCTTATTGCTTTATGTCGGGAAATGCCTTTTGTGTGCAACAGGTTGTTGTTTGGTTTGCGGGAGAACAAAACATTTTGATCCACTCGTGAGTAATGATTTTTTTTCTTCCGCGTAGCGGCTTGTGAAATCCAAACACAGCAGGCAGGAGCCAGCGGGAAGCGTCCTGCTGAGGACACAAAGACTCTGGTGTTCAGTACATTTTATCCATGATAAGTGGAATATAAACATCCCAGCTGGGACAAAAGGGCACTGCCCACCGGCCACCTGCCGTTCAGTCATGATGTGGATTTCCAGGAACGAATGGGAAGCTGTGACGCCGGCAGGTGAGGTCAGGCGAGAGTACCTGCCGAGTCATGAAGCCCGGGACATGGTGTCATAAGGCTATTACACAGGGATATGGCCTCCCTAAATACCCCGGACTTAAGCCTTCGTTGGTGCCACTGTGAGGCAAAATAGACGGTGGACGCTGGTCAGGCGAAGGATGCAGGCTTGCATGAGAGGAGAGGCTTCGATTTGGTGGCACACAGGAGGAGGTGCAGGAGGTGGAGGAGGTGCAGGGTGGGAGACGTTGAAAAAAACCTGAGAAGTTGACTCAGACTCAGAGAGAACATCCTGCGTCGCGTGGCGTGCGGCGTTAAGAGGCTGACTCACTGTGCGCAGCCGGAAATTCATGTGCTGGAAAACTTCTTAGTGTGTGATGCAGCTACAGACTTACAACTGTGTGCGCAGACAAACTGGTTATACACCATTAACCTGCACATGTGTGTTTATGCGACGGGGTAAAACCAGAGTTTGGGTTGTATTTGGGTGCTCCACGTTTCCTCCTGCAGTCCATGATTATAACTTTACTTAATTTGGTGTAATTTGCATGTAGGCGTAATATGAGTGTGTACATGTGGTTGTGTATCCCTCTGTATGAACTAACATCAGCTGGGATCTGCTCCAGTGGCCTGAAAGTGATGGTCAATGTGGTGTTGGTGATATAGTGGTCTTGTCTCTTGGAGTCTTGGAGTCTTTCTCTGCAGCGTTTGCATGTTCCCCCTGTGCATGTGTCGTCTAGGTGCCCCACTTCTCTCCGACAGCCTCAGAACAACAAGCGTCTTGGCTGAATTAGTGACTTCATCTCCTGTGATGGACTGAAGACTCTCTGTCTTTGTCCTGTGTCAGCTTGTCTCTTAATGCCGTATATGAAAGAAGTGGGTTTCCTTTAAGAACACTATAAAATATGTCCGGTTTCGTCGAAACTCTTTCTGAGCTGAAAATCCAAATAAATGACGGGACACATTTAAGAGATTAAAGATTTGATCCTCGACTGGAACAGCACTCGTAACATGTTAGCATGCAAAGTCTTTCTAGGAAGAGGCTGATTTAGAAGTGTTTTAGAGACGTAGTGTATTATTATAATTGAACTGAATCTCCCTCCTTTAAAATCGAATAAGTCACAACACAGCAATTTACAGAGCTCAGAGGGAAGGAGTGAGAATCCGCCACATGTGGCTTCATACAGCCTCTTTCTGGACCACCTCGTTTCAGCGGGCAGGGATCAGGTGAAAGGGATTATGTCCTCATTAAAGCCAAAGTCTGAATCAAACCTCAATTATCCTCAAACTGCAGCCTCACAAAGCCCCTCAGATCTCGTGTTACTTTCGTAACAGTTTAGCCGAGAGCTGCTGAAGTGGGAGAAAAACCAGGCTGGAGCCTCAGCTGCATGCGAGCACTCAGCGTTTCACTCATTAGAGCCTCCTGAAGTGAAAGTGCTCCGCATGGATGTCAATAGACGGAGTCAATCAAGAGACACATTTTTGACACAAAAGTGCTCTTCAGACTTTCTAATCTGCTAATTTTGCTGTTTTAACCTAATTAGATGAGTAACTTTAGGTGGAAACTTCCACTTCTGTCAGATTTAATCAAAATTAACAATGGTGACATCTGGTTTTAACCATGTGAAAAGAAATTCAGTGTTTTTTGCAGATTACTTGTATATTTTATGACTGTAGGAGGTTAGAGGTTAAATTGTCCTTGTGAGCAGAAGGTTGTTGGCTCCAGTCTCTGGACCTCTACCTCGTCATCTTGGGCCCTTGAGCAAAACCCTTGAACCCCCTGACTCCTCCCTGGGGCGTTCCGCTGTGGCCGCCCACTGCTGCTGGTATGAGTGGTTAAGGTCAAGTATAAATAGGATGGGTTAAACGCAAGCAATTTCCTGAATGGACCAAAAAAAGTAGCTTAACTAAGTTAACTAATAAGTGACGGTGGGACTGGTAATAATATGTGACGGTGGGACTGGTAACCCTTTCAGTGAGGAAATTTAATCCTTTTTAGAATTATTTCAAGCTACAAATGGTGGAAAATTGGACTCCTTCTTGTGTTACATCAACAACACCAAAGGATGGAAGTTTCCAAGTGCCTTGTAAAGAAGTAATCGAATAATGTGAAGAAATGCTGAGACTATAAATCTGCTGGGCTTGAGTTCATCATTAACAGTGGGGGTCTCTCAGCTGAGGTGGCGTGTCCCGGAGCTCGGTGATGGTGGTCAGCTGACCCACACAAAGGCATTATTCACATGCCGACCCACTATGGTCTAATGCCGCTTACATAACCCTCACTTAAGTCTTCGGTTTGAAACGGAAACAGATCCTACAGTTGGCCGCTCACACACGGCATGTTAGCTGTCAGGGTGAGGACGCAAACAGCTGCTCAACAGCTGGAGAGTGTGTGTGCGAGTGTATAGGACCCCACAGTGATTCTCAGAAAAAGGGTCCTGAGGGCGACGTCGCCTCAGCCAGAGGTGACCCGCAGAGCGCCGTCCTCATACAAAACAGGAAGCGGTGACGCCTCGTGGAGGGGCCGTTCACAGTCCGCTGCCGCTGACTGCTCGCCAGAAGGTCTTTAGGTAGATTACGGCTCTGTGACGGGAGCGAGCGGCCGTTTAATTCAGCAGTTTAACCTCTCCAGTCGCTTAACCTGACCCATTCTCTGTTTACGTCTTGCCAGGTTTCGAGATCATATTTGGGTTGGATTTTTTTTCTTCGCATGTTTCTTCAGCCTGCCTGTTGATGGGATAACTGAAAAAGTCACTCACAGATTATCATGAAATTTGGTGGGATGGCAGCTACAACCCTAAGGAATAATGTATTCAGTTTCGGTGGTGATCCGGGATATAGATCCTTCCTCCATGGACGCTTCCTCCTGCTCTTTCAGGAGGAAGATCCTGGGAGCTTTGTTGTGAGGGACTTAATGCCCCTCAATAGAGTCTTTTATGGCAAACAGGTTCATGGAGGAGAGTCTCAGTACGACGCCCTCATATGATTTATTTCAATGTAACAAGGACGCGTGGCAACGTTGTCCTGAGATGGTTCAAGCCTGGTAAAGGTTTTTAGGATTTGTGTTGTATGAACATGCTCAGTCTGGACTCTGAATTAATCCATAGTTGAGATTATTCAAAGAAAACAACATGATGATGAGACTACAGGTTTTTTTTTTAGCTTTCTTAGCCCCAACACAGTGATGATTTTGTGTCCACAAAGACCTTAAGTGTCGGGGGTCAGGCGGGACGGAGGACCGGCTAAAAAGGAGCGAGTGTTTTTCATCTAAACACAGATTCATATTGTCGGTTCAGGGTGCTCATCTGTATGCAGGCCTTCAGCCGGGCCGCTGCTCAACGTCACCCTGCGAAAACAAAGCTGAAATTCATCCTGGACGTCTGCTGATGGCGCGGGCACGGACAAACGGCCGGCCGACTGTGGCTCGTATTGTTGTACGGCAACAGAGTGTGAGTCATCGACCACGAGCGGCCTCCTCACAGCCTGCCAACACACACCAACAACGGCTGTCAAGTGGGTTATGAAGGCCCTCCTACACAAAGAGAGTCCGTTTTTCTATCAGTGTTTAGAATCGTAATTTTATGTGGGAACGTTTCTATAAAAGTCTAATCCAATAGAAAAAAACTGCTGTTTAATTTACTCGCACACTCACTGAACATTACGAGGCCATCTGCTGAAATAACCACTATAGTCCAGCTGGTCTCCAGTACAGCATCCATCAGTTATACCGCAATATGTTATGGTGTCGACAAAATCAAAGTGAGAGATTCCAGCAGGTGTCTTGCTCTTCAAATCCAAATCAACAATAAAGTTGTCTTTGAAATTTGCCTTTTTAATCTCACTTTTCCGAGAGCGGCGAAGCCTCAGGTCCCGCCCACAATCTCTGGCGGCCCTCCTTGGAAGAGTCCCACGTTAGAGACCACCAA
>JAUESE010056179.1:0-21371 GCA_032274725.1 Malacoctenus triangulatus
CACACACACACACACACACACACACACACACACACACACACACACACACACACACACACACACACACACACTCTCTTAGTCATGGTTCTGACAACATCTGTAAAGCACTTTGTTGGCCACTGGCCTTTTAAAATGTGCTACATAAATAAAGCTGACATTGACATCTGACTACATAAACTACAAAATGAACAATACCACAACTTCAGCACAACAGTCCTGGCATTTGGTGAAAAAAGAAGAGAGGTTAAAACATGTGAAAAACTAAATCTCTGTGATTTGACGAATTTCGGTCGAAATTGTGTCTGTTTTTTTTGTGCGTTTTTTTCCCCTCGGTATTCATAAAGTTGTTGGCATGACTTGCTTTTTCACCCTGGGTATCGGGCACCCTGACGTTCATCACTCTGCACAACTGTTTCGATAGGCCTTAATTACCATAAACACAGGAGTGCCACAAGGCTGTGTGATGAGCCCCTTCCTCACCCATGACTGCAGAAATGTCTATGGCTCCAACACCATCATCAAGTTTGCAGACGACACCACGGTGATTGGCCTCAGAGACAACGATGAGGCCGCCTACAGGGAGGAGGTTGACCGTTCGGCTGAGTGGTGCGACAATAACAACCTTCAGCTGAACACCGAGAAGACCAAGGAGCTCATTGTGGACTTCAGGAGAAACGCTGACCCACATCCTCCCATCCACATCAAGTGGACGGTGGTGGAGTGTGTGGACAGTTTTAAGTTCCTGGGAGTCCACATCTCTGGGGACCTGACCTGGACGACCAGAAGGCGCACCAGCACCCCTTCTTCATGAGGGTTCTGAGCAACAACCACCTGTCCTCAGAGATCCTCACGAAATTCTACCACTGCACCATCGAGAGCATCCTCACCAACTGTATCACAGTTTGGTACAGGAATTGCTCTGCCTCGGACAAGAAGGCATTGCAGAGGGTGGTGAAAACTGCCCAGCGCATCGCCGGGGTACCTCTCTCTCTCTCTCTCTCTCTCTCTCTCTCTCTCTCTCTCTCTTCCGATGGATGGGTGCAAACTACATTTTGTTGCTTTGTACTTGTGACAGTACAATGACAATAAAGTTGAATTCTATTCTATTCTATTCTATTCTAATTAGGAAAGTGCCCATTGGCAGCACCCTGATCAAGAAGCCAAGAAGCAAGAGATGAATCAAGGAATATTTTTTAGCAAATTAAAAAACTGATGTACATGGGGCTGATCTCGCCAACACATTGGGAAGTCCTCTGCCACAATATCCTCACTTCCCCCTTCTCCCCTTTCCCCTCTGCCAAACACTGGGACTGGACTCTTCTTTTTGGGAAGTGTGTCAAAATTGACGAGCATGATGCTGTCATGCATTCTCTAAAAGACAGTCCATAAGCAAATGTGCATGATGGCACATACACATACATAAAATCATATGACTATGTATGTTTATATGCATGTTGATTCTTCAATGAATAGATCATTAGCATTTTAGATATTAGTGTATCAGATGTCTTCCAAATGCCTTCTCCTGTAATCATTTCAAATAAAACATCATTTGCGATGACCATGTCCTTCTTACTCATTCACATGTTCCCATACCTTGTGGTGGTGGTACAGCAGTGTCCGCTGCCACAGTAGCTTCAACCACTTCTTCTACTGGCCCAGGTTCAACAGCTGGGGACAAACACACTGTATTAAATAATTCTAATAATGCTTTCCTTAAAAAGCTCATCTTTTACTTCCAATGAAAGCATAGCATTAACATACAATATAAATACTCTTCAGCAAATATTCTAGTGAGAGTGCCGGGGCCACAGGTCTGTGGAGAGGGAGAAGAGGCTCACTGCAGACCACCTGAACAACTCATGTCTTCAGCATCAGCTCAATGTTTAACACTTAGAACCTTGCATAAGGTATTTGATTCACCATGTCTCATTTAGAAACTTTAAAAAAAAAACACACACACATTGCAAGCCTACTCAAAATAGTGACTGCACTGGATGTTTAAACAGCTGGGTGTCCAGTCATCCATTCAACCATCCACCACGATCTGTCTGAATTTAAAAGTGTTTACTTTATATGATTGTAAATAATTACGAGCTCATTTTTTCCCTCACCACTTATGTTTTATCATTATCCTGTCAGGTTGACGAAGTGGTTGTGGGATGAAGATCACATTCATTGAGGAGCAAGTTTGAGACTTTGATGGGATGGTTCAGATTTAGCTCCCGGTTGAAGGCATTATATATCAAACAAAGATGATGGTTGTGCGTGTTAGGGAAGAAAGTTATTTCAGATGAGTGCTCCAGTTCACTGTCCACAGCCACTTCTGAGAAAGAACAAAATCGAACTTGAAATTGACCTTTAAAAATGAGCTGAAGATTCTGTTTGCAAGTACCAAGGAACTGTCGACTCTTCGTTCATAGCGAAATTCTGGGTGAACATATTTTACCTTGAGGTTCGGGAACAGCAGTCTCCACTGGGGCCGGGGTCTCTTCACTACGGGGGGCGACGACGACAACCTTTTCTTTTAGCCCTACATGAGATGATGCACAGTTGTTGGTAGGAGAGATGCACGTATATAAATGCCCATCATGTATAGACCAAAATGGACTATATGCCAGTGTGAGTTTGTGCACAATCTTTGAATTTAGAATGGAAAAAGATTGACGTTTCTTTTTATGGAAACGACATCTTGCTATATCCAGCAATTACACCTGAATTCGCTAAATCTCAAGGGTCTCATCGTCATATGGAGCCACACTGCTGCAAACCATCAACGCAACCATTGTGGGCCAATGAAAGGAGGAGCAGGACACAGTGCAACCATTCACTGCACACGCAGTAATTCGAAATTAAGGGGGTGGTACTTGGTCACACAGACACGCCATGTCCGGCTCCTTAGACGAGCGCACAAAGCTGATTTATGGAATGTTCATCCATGTGTCTATCGTCTTCCGTTTATCTGAGTAGCAGTCTCAGCAGAGACTTTGCCATGGTCTCTTATTGGAGGCGGATGCCTGGAACACCTCCCCAGGCAATGTACTGGTGCTCAGCCCATAGGCTGGACTCACCCAACGAGTTGACATTCCATGTTCCCATAGCCAGACGCCATTTCTAATGATTGACCTTTGCACCAATCCCTTTTTATACTATGAAGTAAATGCCCATGTCAAAAGGGTATTTACAAATGTGTTGGTAAAATATAAAGGGATTTTCTTGGTCGACTCACAAGTTTCATTTTCAAGAGTTGCTGTATCACAGACTTCAGAAACTCATCCTCTCTGCTTCGAAAGCATTTAAAAAACTTAATGTACACGACTATTGAGAACTGTATATGTTCCTACCAAAGGGACAACAGCTCAGAACAAAGCTCTCCGATGCAGCACTCAAGCCTCAAAATCATGGGAGCCCTGAGGTGGAGGTCACCACTTGTTACAGAAGGGTAACATGTTTTTTTGACACACACACAGTCACACTGATCACCTGCAGTCCACTGACATCACCTTGCAGCTCGCTTCAGCGTGCTTAGAACTGTAGTGAAAGAGGTCCCAAAAAAACCCACATCTTAACAGATCCTAAACCAGATGGAAATGTTCCCAAATTGGCACCAAAGGGTACCAGTGAAAAAATTACTGATGGTGACAAGGGTGATAACTAATTTAAATCTGAGGCAATATTAGGTGCAGCCCATTGTAGACAAAGATCAAGATGTAATGCAGACACATGCAACACTGAGGCTTTTTGCTGACTTGTTAAAAATGGTCCA
Organism: Malacoctenus triangulatus; assembly: GCA_032274725.1. Lineage (NCBI taxonomy): Eukaryota > Metazoa > Chordata > Actinopteri > Blenniiformes > Labrisomidae > Malacoctenus > Malacoctenus triangulatus. Next base: position 3,767 of record JAUESE010056179.1, read on the forward strand.
CATGAAACAGAGTCCCATGTACTAGAAATAGACTCACTGACAGCACTCGTGACTTAAATTGACAATTTAAATGCCAAAAAAAAAAAAGACTGTATGAGCCTTTTCCTCTATTCAAGTAAAACTCGTCACAATTGCCTTTGTGAGGTTCAGATAAAGCCAACCATCTTTCCCTGTGCAGTGAGCAGAGTGATGTAAATATGTTCCTGCTTTGAACAAAAGTGACAAACACACCAGAGAGGACTTATCAACGTGAACAGGGTTGGGTTTGTTCAACTTTTAATGTGTTCCATTCATCGTGGTAATCAGCTGGGTGAAAATGGGAAGATCTTTCTGGACAATCTCGTAGATTTACAAACACAGAACAGTGACAATTTAGTCACCTTCTGTAAGTTACTGCTCAGAATGTTGGACAGAGCCCAGAGTCGAAGGAAAGTTTTGCGTGTCATGTCCTCCAGGAAAGATTTTTTTTTACATTTTCAGTGCATTTAAACATTAGCACCACATCCTGACTCGAAAACACAAAACAGAAAAAAAGCACAAAATGGAACCAGAAACTTTATTGAGAAAAAGAAAAAAACATTTGTTCAGAATAACCCACACAAAACGTTTACACTTTGGAGGGGATGAAAGATGTTGGTTCGACTCTATTCAAATACAAACCAATAAAATTGATCATAATATCAATTCTTCAGTGAATTACTGGTTTTACTCACCTCTCTATCAAACACTTGGGTTTTCTGCCCCCTTTCTGTACTTATTGACAAGCTGAACAACACAGACGTGTAGCAGTACTACACTAGACTATCCAGCTTCCATACGTCTTACACTTCTACACATCGCCAAGCCTTGTTAAATATCTTCGAGTCCCCTCTTAACACCGACAATGGCAATAACTGGCTTTTCATGCAATCATTGGGCTGAAGCCTCATTTTGTGCTGTCTTTTTTCTCTCCTACATCTATTGCCTCAGCTTTGTTCGACTTTTGGTTTCTTTCTGCCTGCCCTTGTTCTCTTCCTGAGCTTTTTTTTACCTCTTTTTTATCAACATTCTCTTGTTTCTTGTGTTTCACTCCCCCTCTTTCGTTCTGTTCCTTTCTTTCAGCCCTCGCTTCGTCCAGCTGTTTTGCCTTCTCCGACTCCTCCTCAATCCTCTTTATCTCTTCACTTAGTCTACTGGCTAATCTGTCTTTCACTCTGGTCGACATTTCTCTCCTTCCCAGCTCAGGTTCTTTCACTTCCTCCTTTCTAGCCAGAAGCTGTTTGACTTCAGCCAAAGCCAGCTTGGCAAGCTTCTTGGCCTCTACGCGTTCATGGATGATGGCCAACTGCTTCTTTAGAGCCTCACGAAGCTTCCATCCCACATCCTTGCTTGGGAAGGTTTCTGGGACAGACAATCAAAAACACTGGTGTTTCACAGCTTGAAAAATCAATAGCACAAAAAGGAAATGCTGATGCTCACACTGGTGTTATATATGACCACACAGCGGGCACGCATGTGCACTGCTTTCATGCAGTTTTTGTGCTTTTATCTCTTTCAAGTAATGTGTGAATAAAAAATGTTGCAGTCCAATCGAGGAGCAAACACACAACAAAAAAAATCATTAAAATTAGACTTGCACACTGCTCAATTATTAGTACCCGTTTTACTCAAGCACCAGCACAGAATTAGACTCTAGCAAAATCCACCTTTATTCAGACTGAGACGTCTGATTTAAAAAAAAACACCCACAAGGTATTATTTAAAAATGCACAAACTTGGTTCAAGCCAAGTTCAAAATGACTTGTGAGATTGTCAAAACCCAAAACTCCACGTTGCATCGTAACACCACAAAGTTCCATGCATGCAGAAGCAGGATCATACCCTGCTTTGCTCTTCTCCTGGCCTCAACTCCTGGATTTTCATCTGATATCATAAAAAACAAAATATAAGTTACCTCTGTAAACTCTTTGGAGCATGGTCAGTAACCTGCTGGTTTTAAAGTACAACCCAAAGCCAAGTACAATTACTAACTGGCCCTGATCCCAACCTTAATCTGCAGCAAGGCATTAGGTTCTCTTGTCTTAAAAGCTTTAAAAGATACCACAGATGAGCAGTTGGTTGATATTGTAGTCATTGAATTAAATGATGTCTATGAGCCACTCTGTTGCCACCGTTGCGCTCAGTCTCTTTGGACCAAGCCATACCAAAGATTATCATATTTCCATTAGGGGTGCACCGAATATTCGGCCACCGAATATATTCGGCCGAATAGTGCCAAAAAAGCTACATTCGGCCTTCACTGTGGTGAGTTAAAAGCAAGGCCGAGTAGTGGCTGTGACGCAATGACGCAATCAAACATGCAGTGACGCTGTGACCTGGCGCCAGGTAAAATGTCGGCAGTGTGGCGATTTTTTAAAGTGTCAGAGATAGGGTTAGGAACCAAAACCGGTTCCAAAAATGAACCGGTTCGGAACCGTTGAGATGTTTGAATTCCAATTTATTTTGGCCGCACTTCTTTGATTATGTTACTCCGCCAGATGTGGCCCACTAAATTTCACTTGTCTGAACAAAAGACTGCAAACGCCGCTTGAAAGTTTGGCTTCATTTTAATTTAAAAAGGGACAGATTCGCACAGTGCAACAACTGTGATACTGTGGCTCGCGACCTCAGCCAGCAAATAAACAACAAACCCCATTCACCATGGCAGCAAAGGGAAAGCTGTTAGCGGAGCAAATTGCTGAGTGCCACAGAAAAGCAACGCCATATGTGGTAAAAAGGCTGCATCCCCTCAGCGATGCACAGTTAGGTAACGTTAAGCTAACCAACTTAGCTAATACTTGCTGCTGCTTTATCTACCCCTGACCTAAGTGAAGGTAACTTCATTGACAGATTTGTCTTTGGCACAGTGCTTGTTTCCTTTAAAAACATAACACCATATGGATGTGCTTAAGAGTCTATTAGTTACATATTGCTTGTATGCTCTTTAATAATATTAATAAAAAAAGAAATCATTTTTAAAAAGACACTTTTGTTTGTTTTTGTGTTTTCAGGGATATGATCCATTCAATAAACCCAAAGTATACCCCCCTACAAGGGAGTGTTTCGTGAGTGGATTGTGATAAATAATAACCTGTGTAAAGACTTTTTCAAATGAAAAAAATATCTTTTTTTTCTCTCTCCTGCACCTCAAAGAATCAGAATCACTTAGAACAGGAATTGATAGTGGGAATCAGAATCAGAATCGTTAAAATGCAAATGTTGCCCAACCCTGTGGGAGAGCGAGCAAAGATTTGCAGTTTGTAACATAAATAACTCTGCGCTTTTTTGAAAAGCAAAGGCTGCTGGAATATTTAGAAATGCCATATATATATATAATATACTCAATAAAAACCTACTTTGAATGTAAAATGTCTACAAATTTATTCTAGGCTATTTCTGCAGTATTTTAAAAAATACTAAAAAACCGAACCACATTTAGTATTCGGTATTCGGCCAAGCATTTTAATGTTATTTGGCTTCAGCCACAAAATTTTCATTTCAGTGCATCCCTAGTTTCCATAACAACTGTGTGATCACACAGTGAGTGTCTCACACACAGTGACGCTCAAGAGAAATTATAGAACTTAACAGTGCAGACAGAAGCATGCTGAATTATAGTGCGCTTGCTGCATTGGGAATTTTTTTTGCCGTTTTTTGGGGGGGGATTGAACTTTTATTCAACCAAATATAAGAGCCATGGAGTTCAAGACCTCTTTAACAAGAGTGACCATGGGTAGCAAATCGGGCCTTTTCGACTCCACTTTATGTGGTTTCACAGAGTTTCCATTTGGTATACTATCTGTCAATAGCTGCTTTCTTTGGACCTGCTTGTCAATGCTTCCAAGCAAGATGGGTCGATCTGAAAATGTGACATCAACAAGCTGTACAATAGCAACTGTGACAGAACCTCATTCACAAAAGCAAACCTGCCATCATCATGGCGATACACTGCACGAGTTCAACATTGCCTCTGTGTTCCCCGTTTTTACAGTGTGTACATGTAATATACATATCGGGTATTTTTTTCCTTCCCGAGTAAAAATTCAGTGAGTTTAGTCTAGAAAAAAAAATGGCAAGAGTTACAAGGGGTTATCAAAAAGTAATATATACTCAATAAGTAAAATCTTTATTATGAACAAATCAAAGCTTTGCTCCCAATTCAAGACTCTGGGTCAGTCTATTCTAGTCATTTTCTGGTCCTTGGCTAAGTTACAATGTCACAACGAACTGGCATGTCCGATTCATTAAAATGCCAAATAAAACCCAATTAAAAATCATTCCCACATGCTCAGACATACAAAAGCAGGAGCTTTTGAAACAAGAGCAAAGGGCACAAGTCAAAATTGGCTAAAGATTGTTTTGTGGATTTCACTGTTTTTCTATGGGTTTTTTTTCTGCAAGTTGCATATGCATCACAGTGTTGAGTTACTTGAAGGTTTGATGGCAATGGGCAGAGCAGCAACAACACAGAGAAAAGCTGAAGTTTTGGACAATTGGAACCCAAATGTGTTTAAAGAAAGTTTACTTTTTGTTGCATGTTGGGAACGGGAGCTTTTCAAGAGGAGGCCCAGTGAACACGGTTACGCTGACTTGGCCTCTCAACTGCAAGATAACTTGTAGCCCAACGAGGTTAACATTTGCTGACCAAGACTTCCATACTTAACGTTTGAATCGAGATTCGGAATAACACGTCTTAACACATATCAAAAAAGATTTTGGTTTTAAATGTGTCTGAAATCTTTTTATCTGTGTGCAGTTAGGAGAAGAGTGAAGGCACCATGGATGGATTTAGCCTGTGGAGACACAACAGCTGTAGGACAATTCTGCCTTCAGCACAAGGGAAAGGATGTTCAGTTGTGTCTGCAATAGTAAAAAAGGTTTTAGTTCAGCCAGTAGGCCATGCCTGGAACACCTCCTGAGGGAGGTGACCAGGAGGCATCCCAAACAGATGCACGAGCCACCTCTGCCAGCTCCTCTCCATGTGGAGGAGCAGCAGTTCTACTTCGAGCTTGTTCCCGGGTGGCAGAACTCCTTAACCAATCTCGACGGGTGCATCCCTTGGAATAGGTTGGAACGTAGATTGACCAGTAAATAGAGAGCTTTGCTTTTTGGCCCAGCTTCCTCTTCACCACAACGGACCGATACATTGACCACATTACTGTGGCTGCTGCACCGATCCGCCTGTCGATCTCCCACTCCATTACGCCCCCACTCGTAAACAGGACCCTGAGATGCTTAAACTCCACCTGAGGCAGGAACTTGTCTCCAACCTGGAGAGAGCAGATCACCTTTATTCGGTCAAGAACCATGGCCTCAGATTTGGAGGTGCTGATTCTCATCCAAGCCGCTTCTCACACAGGTGCAAATCGCTCCAGCACACCCTGAAGGTCCTGATCTGAGGACGCCAGCAGATCATCATCATCCCCGAAGAGCAGAGATGATATCCTGCGACCCCAAAACCGAACTCCCTCCGGCCCTTGGCTGCACCTAGAAATCCTGTCCATAAAGGTAATGAACAGGACTGGTGATAAAGGGCAACTCTGCCGGAGGCCAACATCCACTGGGAACAGGTCTGACTTACTGCCGGCAATGAGAACCAGGCTCCTAATCTGGTTGTACAGACACTGCACGGCCCTTAGAGGGCCATAGACCCTATACTCCCAGGGCACCCTCCACAGAGCGCCGCGAGGGACACGATCAAATGCCTTTCCCACATCCACATAACACATGTGAACCCGTTGGGCAAACTCCCATGATCCCTCGAGCACCCTGAGAAAAGTGTAGAGCAGTAAGTATATTGATCAACTTAAGATGTTTAAAACCTTTATTACAAAAGGATATCCAAATAAATCACTGTGACCTTCCTTCAAGACAGTTTATGGTTACAGTTTGCAACAAAAGCAAAGTACGGTTGAACATTCCTCCTCCTCTTTACTTATTGTGTTCTTTTCACCCAACTGCTTCAAGAAACACATTGAAACTGCACAATATTAGCCATTCAGTGATTATATGGTCAATAATTGTGTATCCACAAACAGGGAACATGTGTTTCTTAACTTGTTGGCAAGATCAAAAGGCTAAAAGACATTTCATGAGAAAAAAATTCTCGGGTGGGTCTGCACTCTGACCCCATTCAGCCATTTACCTCTTTATTAGTTTTCTCTGTGAGCTGCAATCAGTTGCCAACTTGAAGCAAAAGCGGGTAAACCATGAAGTCAAGGCCTAGACTTGACTGAATTTCAAAGTACGATCCAAAAAAAGGCATCAACTCCATGTACAAGTCTGGAGCATGAAGTCTTGTGCCATAAAGTGATGGCAAAACAGAGGACAACGGATCAGCTTCCCAAGCTCAAATTATCAGTTCATTTTGTGTGGTCTCTTGTGCAGCTGGCTATTACAAACCACTGATTAAGACTAAAAAAAAGAATTCCACAAAGAAATTACAAAAGCAGTCCTGAGAGTCACTTTTGAAATCCGGGTGGATGAATTGGCATTGGAAAAAAAAGTTGCGGGTGTTTTCTATTCCTGGATCAAATTTATGCTGTCAAGAGGTCCAATCAGTAGAGACAGTTTTTAAAAAGGACTGTGAAGGAATAACAAGGAATGACTGTATGTCGGGGTCCACAACATGCAGATAGAGTCGAGGCATCATCATCATCAAGGACTTGAGATTGACAAAGCTGTCTAAAATCTGTTGGTAAAGTGCACGAACAAGTGCTGGTTCCTTTCTGAAAACAATTTTTTTTAGGTTCATAAGGCTGCTGGAAACAACTTGGGGATTATTGATTATGGAGACCAACTATAACAATCTTCTGCCCCTGACTTCCATCATCCTTTGCTCTTCTTCTGACTGCTATCTCATCCCCGTCATCCTCATCCTCTTCCAGTGCCTCCATAACTCTTCCAGATGAACTGTGCTCCTCCTCCTCCTCTTCCAGGGACTCCAGTGGGTTTATCAGACCATAGAGGAAAGTGAAGAAACCGTTTAACCAATCACAGCTGCCTTCCTCCACGTCTTGTAACCAATCCAGACCCTTGGATTCACCCTGACCATCGCTCTCACTGGACAGGCCTACGCAAGCAGGGGTGAGGAATGTTGAAGGAAGGCATGGGTATATAGAGGAAAAGTTCAGGAGCAAAATAAGGAAAAGTAAAAAAACAGAAAAGTGGAAAAACATAACAGGGTAGAAAAGAATGGTGGAATTGAATGAGTAAAAACATGTGCTGAAAAGGGTTGAAAACAGGAGAAAAGACAAAGAAGGAAAGAAACAAGAGGAGAAGGTAAGAGCATATTTAAGCGTAGGTTAGGCAGCGAGGAAACTACTAAGGCTCGATCATCGGCACAGTCGCTCTCACTGTACATAAACAGCATCTCTGTTAGAGGCAGAACAATATTCTAACAGAAGAGTGCAAGACTTTCCATGACTTATTCAAACATTGTAAATATGTTTTTCAGTATATTTGCTGATCAAAGACAGACAAATAAGCAGAATCACACCGGGAACCAACATTTGCTGCATTTACATGGGAACTTTTTGTTGATCTGGTTGGATTGTTTCAAAGTGGTGCATCAGATTGTTTTGTGTACATGGGCACTGAATAAAATGATTGGAATAACATGCAGGTTTTGCATGCACAAGATTAAGATCACATCACATGACGCTTCGGACTGTGACATCACCCACAATGACATTCGCAAATGATCGAAAACACAGCTGTACAGAAGCCTGGCAGAGTAAAAGAAAGATTTGGTTGGACGGCTAATTGAGCTTTTTGTGCGACTTTTTTGCAGGTCTTCTGAAACTGCAACAGCAACAAGATGGCCGCCTTGCTTCGGAGCTCAAACATTTTTCAAAATGTTCAGGAAATATCTTGCTGCTCGACACACATGTGGGCACACAACTATGTGTGTGCTGTGTTACATGCTGTGTTACATGCTATGTGATGTGACAAGCCAATCTAAATCGGTGCAAACGGCTTACATAACTGGATTTTGAAATGATAGTTCAATCTGTGTTTAATCAAAATAATGGTCCAAGTGAATGTAGCTAGAAAAAAACTTTCATTTCTTTGACCATTTTAAAAAATGGATTTCAACAGGCTGTCTTGAAAACCACTTCCCTCAGCAGATCAGACAAGGAGGACTATACAGTACAACTTTATACACCTGTTTTTTTTTTCCAACCACTTCAAAACAGACAGTTAAATTTCCCATGGAGAACTTTGTCCCCCCCCCCCCCCCCCAAAAAAAAAAAATTATGGATTGATCATGCTTTCAACAATCCACCGATCCAAGAGAAGCTAATCAGGGGGAGGATCATAAGTCAAAGGAGCAAATATTTATTGAGCACTTTAAAGTCAATGTGGAGGAGTTTCCCAGGAGTATTATTGCAATAGCAAGCATTAAGATAGGAGGGCCGTTTGTCTTTAACACTGGCTGTAATATTCAGTACTTAAAATGAAATGTGAAAAAGTTATCCGTAAGAACATATTGAAAATAGCAGCAAAACATGGGACCGCTAAATAACACATGTATGAATGTGTCGACACATGGTCTATATGGTAATTGAACATACCGACCTAAACGTGCAGAAGACAAGGGGGGTTGCAAAGCAGGAAGTTGGAAGGATAATTACAACCGACACGGGCCTTTGGTACTAATGAAAGGAGGACTGATTGGAGGTGTGAGGTTAGACTGCTCAAATTACAAACACTAAATGTAGGATAGGACATTTGAGTTCTGGGCCTCAGTGTCCTCTTTTTTTTCCTTTAAAATCATAGATGTCCCCTCAGCACAGAGTGGGCAAACCTAAAGCCCAACAAAGCCATTTGTTGTACTGGGTCCATGAGTTGATAAATGTCAAACTGTACTTCATGTGCAAGCTGAAAAAACGAGCGGTGGCGCCTCTCTTCTGACCTGAATGCTTACTTGCTTAGAGTTACACTACCACTAATGGATCTTTCACACTTTGAATTCATGCATATTCCGAGGTTTTGAGGGGATGGAAACTAATTTGTTGCGGTGGGGAACAAAACTTTGGAAAACGGTTTCCTCTCTGGATGAAAAAAAATTTAGATCGTCTTTAAGAAGAAAAGAGTTTCCCCATACAGGTGCTGGTAATGTGCTTTTGCTCTTGAACTGACACAATGTGAATTGGGAGTGAAAAAAATATTTGTATCAGTTTCCCGGCCTGCTTTATGTCAGAGCTATACAAAATATTTCCAATGTCACAAAGATAGAAAGAAAAAAGCTAGCAATGCAAATGCAATTTCTTGGTCCTTTTGGAAGCTATAAAAGTAGAAGTTTCAACACAAATGCCGATACCGAGTGCCCCCCGTTAGAAAGCTGCAAAAACCGCACTGCAGATGATAGACACGAGTGTCTTAATGATGATTCAACTGCTTCAGATGGGCAATAATTGAAAAAAAATGCAACACATAGGAAGACAGAGCAATTTAAAGGCACAGAGAGAACATAAAAGTATTGTACTTTTGTGCTTTCAATCACCTGGACGGCTCTATCCTTATTGTCACCAACTGATTGCAATTGTTATCTATCTATCTATCTATCTATCTATCTATCTATCTATCTATCTATCTATCTATCTATCTATCTATCTATCTATCTATGGAATTGAGCTTCTTTGTCATTTTAATAACACCATCACAAACATCACTTGATGGCAAGCCATCCAAAAGAAAACATCCAAAGTCAACAGTACATTCATTCAAGAACACAAACACACCATCAGGGGCCTGCAGAAAACCTTCCAAATTAACCAGGACATCGCTTCTGCAGGACACTGACAGCAAACAGTCAAATTAATTGTAAAATCAGATGTAAATCAACTTGCCTAGCAGAACTTTAGCATCCTCAACATCAAAATCACCGTCTCCATCTGTATCGTACGCCTTCAGTTTACCTGTAGCAGTGACAAACACAACATGTGGTTGCTTTGTTCTCACAGCAACCACAAAAAAAAAACAAACACATTTACATGGGTCATTCAACACAGACACAAAGGGATGAGTGACTGTTCTCCAGGCTGCCTTGACAGTTGGTTGAAAAGTAGGAAGCTAAGCATAAAGGATTGCACCATCTCAGGGGAACTTGCTTAGAACGCCCAAAAGGGTGTTTAGTCCCAGTGGAATCCAATTCAGGACATTTATGTCAGTTGATCAGAGCTTGACTTAAATTTGATGTATTTCAGTGATTGAACTGAGCCAGGGAAACTTCATAATGTAATTAGAGTCACCCAAGACAGTGGGATTTATTTCTGGCATGCATTTTTTGTCAAATTTTAACTGATTATAGCAACAACAAAAAAATACAAAAGGATGAGGAGAAATAGATTTTTTTTTTTTTTTTTTTTTTAAAGGGATAGTATACCCAAAGAATGATGTGCCTTCATTTTATACTCGCGCCCATGCTGAACAACACTCTGAAGCACTTTTTTGATATCTCAAATGCAGCTGGAGATCTGGGAGGTTTTTTTGTTATCTGCCCAAATTTAAATAATGGAAGTCAACAGTGCCCGAGCCAAAAACATCCATAAAAGTCCACAAAAACTTGTCAATATTCCTCCATGCTGCTCGACGTCTGCATTATCGGCACAGCAGACGCTGAATGCGCACTCTCATCTGGTTTGGTCTGCCGCGGTTTCCGCAGTGTCGTGAACTCGCAGGTGCGCGCATTCAGGAAGTCCTATCTGCTACTGTTTAGGCTCTAAAAATATTCTAAATGATTTCGTTTCGAGTAAATTATGGACGTTACCCACTCAGGACACTTGGATTGCATTGGACGAGCAGTGTGGAGGACTATTGACAAGTTTTTGTGGACTTTTATGGACATTTTTGGCTTGAGAACCATTGACCATTATTTGAATGTGGGCAGATAAGAAACCTCACACATCTCCAGCTGCATTTGAGATGTCAAAAAAGTGCTTCAGAGTGTTGTTCAACATGGGGGTGAGTAGAAAATGAAGGCACATCATTCTTTGGGTGTACTATCCCTTCAAATGGTCCCTTGTAAGCTCAATACTTTGTCAGGGTTACTGTGGATAAATGACAGCATTGAAGCGGTGTGGCAAAGAGACAACCAGCCCCTTGCTCTGCTGAGGCGTTACTGAAGTACTAGTTACTTTGACAGCAGCTTTTCTGTTCATCTGCATTACTGGGTGTGGTGTCTTACTTTCTTCGACCTCAAGGGTTCTCTGTGAGTTTTAACTCAGTCAGTCAACCAGGTAATAGTGCATTAGTAGTGTGGGCAGGTCGACAGTCCTACAGGAAAATGAAACTTGCATCCTCATGATGCTCATCAGCAGACTCCCCAAACCATCAGTGACTGTGGAAACTTCCCACTGGGCCTCAGCAGCCTCCCCACTGCTCCTGCAGACTCATTGATTTTGTTCTACAAATGAAATGCAAAAATATCCATTCGTCTGAACTGATCCTCAGTGGACCAAAGTCCTCTTTTCAGTCTTTTCTCTCCCCAGGCTACCCTGAACCACAGTCAGCATCAGAAGCCAAAACAAGGAATGTGACAGTCGGAGAGCATGTGCTTGATAAGTCTGCATGTGATGGCCCTTGAAGCATCAACTCCACTTCTCATGAAAATTCCCTTAATCCTTAAAAGAACTTATTTTGGGTTTGAATTTGCTGGAAGCTGTAATCAGCATATTTAAACAAAATAAAAGCCAGAGATACATGCCCTGCCTGGAAGGAATCTCTGTGTCGAAATTTCTTTTTTTGAATTAAATCACTGAAACAAATATATGCGAGATGACATCCCGAAATTTATTGAGATGCTTCTGACCTTTTCCAATCGTGAATCTGCATCATGCCTCTATGATCATTGAAGTGAACCTTTGAAGCCTGCACTGCTGTCGGTGCAACAGAGGCTGAGAAACACCCTCAGATTAATCACTAGGAATTAGAGAATTGAAAGAATTTTGAAAAAAAGGATGAGAATTTGTTGTGCTGATACTTTGCCGAAGAATTTTAAGACACATCATTGTCAAAGATCAAGTGGGGAAACGCTTAAAGGGAAGGTGTCATTGGTCCATACATGCAAGAACAGAAAATAGGGATTTGTTTTTTTGTAGAATTTCAGTGTAACATTCTAGAAGTTCTTAGATGGGTCCCTGTGGTGCCAAGGCAGACATGACTTTATGTCACAAGGGGAAAACGGAAAAAAATGAACAAGTCTCACAAATGGAATACCTCTGCCTGAGTAGAAAGTAATGGAGTATGTCTTTACAACTACTTTACTTTCTTCTCATTCCTACAGGTCTAAACTCACATGACTTTGCCCATTTCTCATTGAACTTTTTCCAGTACATTTTCACTTTTACATTTTTTCCTGTTTTTTAATTTTTTTTTTTTTATTGTAATTCTGTTTCACACTGTCTATGTCTGTAAGGCACTGGGAATTCCTCTGTGTCTGAATAGCGCCATACAAATAATTGACTTTGCCTTGCATTTGCGATTTTGACAAGCACCAAATTCTCCTCGATCACAAAGCTGATCCTTTCAGATTCAGGACTTTGGAAAAATGTTGCAGGGAGTAAGGGGCAATCACCAGAAAAAGACTGTATTGTTAGAGGGGGAAAAAAGGCTTTTGATTTTTACCTTGCAAGACTTCAGACAGGTTAATGTGTATGCCTTTAGCCTTGTCTGCATGCAAAACAAAACATACACTTTGGAAAAACAGCGCAAGAGATAACAAGAGATTCACAATTTATACATGAAAAACAAACAATGATTAAAAGGACGTGAAATTTCTAGTGAGCATACAAATTAGTGACGGACTATGATTAGCGATCACAAAAGTATACATCTGACGGGACATCTCAGAGTGACAGAGTGGTGTCACAAAAATCAGGGTGAGTTGTCACTTAGTTTCTGATGGAAATTTGCATTACTGTGTAATATCAATTGAAGCCAAAAGTGACAAACAACTCATACTGGGGCTGCATAAGATGTAACACAATTTTTTTTCCATAGTGAGATTAAAATGGCAAAAGACTGCTTTAACTGCTCTAAATGTTTCATGGCTCCTCCATGTGTTCATGCTTGCCATGTCATATAGCTGATCACTAAGAGTCTAACTGTGCATCAGGCCTGATGCAGTAAAGTCTGAGGATAGAGTTAATTAAGTATTGTGATCGAGAAAGAGACAGAAGCTGGCTCAGTGCAGCCTTCTTACGCTGTCTGATTTATGTCCCGTTTTCCTGTTTACTAAGTATTCATATGGAAGCAAGCGTTGATCAGAGGCTGAATGCACAAAGGAAGGCTGGACACATCAACTGGATGGATACAGAAGGATTCAGAGCCACTGATCTTATACTACTATGCTGACTAAAGTAGGTCGAAGGCCAAACTAGCTGCTGCCACACTTGACAAACATCTTGAGGAGAAAAAAGAAATACAAGTTAATCTGTGTTTATGTGTGTTTCAGTATTTAAACCTGTACCTACCAAGGACTCCTTGGTAGTCAACCAAGTCGAAGTAGACCACGGCAACCGATGTCCAGACACCAAGCAGGGCCAGTACGATGAACCAGGTGAAGAAGCTGGTGCCGGAGGCAGAATCTGACTTCTTGCCATTCTTGCTGGCTGGTTGGGTTTTGGTGCCATCTGTAACCCAAAACACACAACATCCGTTCACTTGATGAATCATGGTTTTCTTAAAAGCTTTTGGGACTGTGCTTTGAATATTATGAACAAACTCCACAAAAAGCAGAGCGCCTGCACAAGGATTATGTTTCGGTCTTGCCAATTACCTCTCTTTCAGAAAAGTGAAGCTTTGTGAATATACATGTCTTTGGCTATAAAATATTTCAATGTCAACATGGGAAAGAAATGAGTTGGCCAGTTAATGTCAAGCTCATATCAAAAGAACCACAGTGGTTTCCGTTTATGGCTCTTGAAATGCAGCATAACTAAAGGGTTCCAAACTGTCCCACAGACAAGCCTTAATGTTTGTGAAGCACAAGCATGCACCTTACTACATCCTCGGACACGCTTTCTGCCACAAATCAGTAACACTGCATGGAACACGTCATGGTGGCACTTCAGCTCTCAGACAAGCCCCGTGCTCTGTCCCGTGGGAAAAACTTCCTTTGTCCAAACCACAAGTCAAATGCATCTTTTTTCAGAGCAATGTACTGTGGTCACTCCATCTGTTCTACTTGTACGATCTAGTGTGAGCCAGTAAACAGCTCAGTCTTTATAGTGGGAATGTTCAGTTTGGTCTGAGATGATCACAGATGTACGTGTACAATATATGGTGAGAGGCTGTCAAAATGTAAGACAAACAAATGTCAATAACATGTTGAAATGACTTGCCATCCCCTTTCACTTCTATACAAGCTGCTTGAGGGTCACATAAACTGCTAAAAAATAAACAAAAAGCTAATAAATGTTGAGGGTTTAGCAATTGTTCCATTATCTGTGAATCCTGTCATTTGATGTATTTGTGCTCGTCTGACAACTGAAACGCAAACAAAAAAAAATAGTGAGAAGCTATTCCTGGAGTGCTAAAAATAGGAGAAAATGTTTTCAGAAAGAATGGAACAGGTGTAGGAGCCCGCCTTGTGGTGCTCTGGTCAAATCTCAGACACTTCTAAACGTTTCATTTGCGGTGAGACTTTAAATTTTTAGTTTGAGCCACAAAAAACGGATTTATTAGCAAAAATGCATTGTATTCGTACAACACTTCTTGTCAATTTCTTGTCACAAAGTGCATTATTCCTTTCACTCTCACATTGGTGGGGCTGAGCAACCCTGCCCTGGGGCAGACTTATGGAAGCGTGGCTGCCATTCTGCTCCCACAGCTTTGCCGACAACCAACCAACATTCACCAGCACTGACATACAGGCAAGACAGGTAAAGTGTATAGCGCAAGGACAAGACAGCAAATGCAGACTCGAGGTGGGAATTTGAATTGCCAACCTTCAAGTCATCACAAAGCAGCTCTAGATTCAGCCCACTTTTGCTTAGAAAGTAAGATTGAGGGGAAAAAAAGAATCGTCTTAACTAGAACATTTAAAAAAGAAAAAAATAGCTTCAAATGTTGCAAGATAACTTACTTGCTGTGCACACACCTTAATTTAGGTTATCACAGTGGAAGCCAACAAAAAAAAAAATCATCACTGATAAAGCTCCTGCGACCTCCTCTGTGCCGTTATTAGCATTAAACAAGCACAATCCTCACCTCGCATTTCCTCGGCCATCAATGTAGGAACTGCCGTGGCAACAGGTAGGGCGGTGGACTCTATCAGGGTTGCTGGATCACCCATCCTTATTTTTTAAATGGCTCACTGCCCCCACCAAGTAAGAAATGAATTGGTTACTGAAGCTGAGGAAAAGCTGTGCTCGCACACTCCTCCTTTCTTGTCCTCCTCCTCTGTGGCTCTGTTCCTCCCCTACTTCTCCATTAACTGTCTGGCTTTCCGCTGCTTGTCCGTCAGTGATCTTTTGTCATTTGGAGATGGCTACAAGCTGAGCTATAAAAAGACCGCCATTTATAGTATTGTCAAGACCAGCTGGCCCGGAAAAATAGAGGAGGGGGAATAACACAGTCAGGTTTGCCACAGCGAGCTTCCACAGGACTGTTGCTTTCTTCTGCCACGCAATGAGAACAGCCCCCCCCCCCCCACACACACACACACACACACACACACACACACAATCCAATGTCCTTTGTGCCAGTGTTTTAAAAGTGGGAGGGAGCAAAATGATCCACTACCCTTCACACCAGTACTATTTCAGGTTCCATGTTGGTGAAGGTTACTGTAACTGAGATTGGCCTGCACCCGAAATCCTTCACTTCAATACGAGTACACAGCAGTTACCACGCAAAAAAAGTGAGAGGAACAAACTTTTTAGTCAAACCATTGCAATATATTCATCTGGCCAGCAAAATAGAGTATGTTGTAAATCAGTTTCAGCTACTTTGTTAATAAAATTAACAGCAGGTGCACACTCATAGGGTAGCATTGTAGTTTGGAGGTTTAGACTGAGATGAGACTAAGACCATATATATATTTAAGAAAAAAAAGTTGATTTTCAGTTTACCTGACGTTCGTCTGTGTTCCTTAACTACAACAACATTAAAAAATTGCAAGAATTTACATTTTGCACTGGTGAATCTTGGGGAGTTTCTAAATGGAGCTTCAATACGATCAAATAAGAAACAGAAAAACAAAATTGAGATATTTAACTCCGCTTTTCTGGTTCAGTTCATAATGACTGATTTTTTCCTGTATTTTTTTTATGGCTCTGGAGCAGTAATTGTGCTGTTTTTTTCAGCAGTGAGGATTTCTAATCTAACTGCAAGCTCGAAGGAAGAGGTTATTAACTTCATTCAGTGATTCAGAGAATCCAGGTGAGCGATTATGTCAATGACACATGGAGATGTGAGGTGTGTTAAAGTTTAACTTACACAGTCCCTTATGTTTCGCTCAACGTTGCTTTTTCTTTGACCAGTACTGACAACATATTGAAAAGTAAAGGCATATAGACAGATTATTTACCAAAAAGTGTGTTGCACGAATTGTCTCCATGATAATTTTTGGCCCAGTCACCAAAAATTTAAAATGCCGCCTCTCTCAGATGTCAGAGAGTACTTGGTGGCTATACATTCACCACTTAGCTAGTCTAGCACTTTTACAGAACACATTTCAAATCAAAATATCACTTTGAGCCGATTTACTCGTTTGGAAAATCTGTTCATGACACATGAAGGAACCGAACACAGAGAAACGGCTTCTCAACTAAATTTTTAGGACCAACCACCTGTAAAGTCACAGATGCAGACCTCTCCTCCGACACTGATGGAAACTTAATTCTCTGTACAAACTGTTCAGGCTGAGCAGCTCCGAAGCATTATGCAACGTTTGCTTTGCACATCTTCAAACTTTGTTCTTAGCCCAGAGCTTTTTACCAGTCAGGCATAAACAGAGCATACTCATGTTTTTCTACCTTTGAAGATATTCTATATTAAAATTCTGTCAGCAAATGCTGGATTATTGTGCTTCACAACAGCTGGGTCAGGCTAAGAATGAACTGAAACTATTCCTGAATGGCTCCTCAGTTTTGGCTTTCCTCATAAGCCCCGGAATATACTTACTGAACAGACATGGAAAGCATTCTTCTGAATTATTATTCTACGCTATTCTATTCTATTCTAGTTATTCTAAGCTTTACTGGATTCATCTTTGTTTGAGGCTCAGTTAATTCTACAACTTGACATATTTATGACAAATTTGACACCCAGTGAAGTGAGCGGTGGGGAGTATTTGGACTCAGCTGCACACAGCAAAGGGAGAAGCTATGTCGTTAATTTATTTCAATTGATTTGTGCTGTTTGAAACAATTTGGTGAACGAATGAAATATTATATCTAAAGAACCTATCAAAAAAGCCTGCCATCCATAAATATTCAAAATATTCAAATATTCAAAATTTTGTAGTTGTCCAACATAACACACAGAACTAGTGGAAAAGATAGATACAGAGACAATTGAATCCTTTGGAATTTTTAATTCCTCCTTTGAAAAGCATTCCTAAGTTAAGACCCCCCCC
>JAUESE010056283.1:0-11846 GCA_032274725.1 Malacoctenus triangulatus
TTGTGATATCTCAGTCAAGGCAGGATGGGGAATTGAACCCCTGAGCTCTTGGTCACCACTCAGCGTCCCACGCCACAAAGCTATTCTGCTTTTGGAGGAGCTGAGGGAGGAAGGCACTTTTCTCCTCGTCTTCACTGCACACACTGCAAAAGAATTGACTAAAGTAGACAGCAGAGCAGTCAGGGATTGAACCCCTGACCTGTTTCAGTCAAGTCAGGCGCTCCACTCAGTCAGCCAACTTGCCCACAGGGAGCTCTGTAAACATGTCTACTCTTTCTTTTTTATTAGTTCACTACATTGACCACAACCTTGACTGAGTTCCCAATATGTGTGTATTATGTGTGTCTTAGCAGGTGTCCAGGCTGGAGGAAGGATTCATGTTTGTACTTCGACTTTTGCACCCTTGCACTGTCTGATGGATAGATATCTGTCAAATGACACAACACCACAATCAGCTGGACCACACTTTGCTTCTTTATTGATTTGGACACTTTCTTGGAGCACTCAGACTGCTGCCGCCACACCAACAGCATCACACCTGCAACACACAAACACGTCAATACACTGCAGCCACACAACTCTGTGGCTCCACACTGACCCCACAAACACATCACACACCCCTCACATCTTCCTCCCTCCCTCTCTTTCTCACCACAAAGTGTCACCGTGCTGGAGGAGGGGCCCCCCCCTCTGGCCCTTCTGAGGAACACTTACCTGCAGGAGGATGCGAACTGACAGGACCAGTCAGTGGAAGAGGTGGAGCTGTCAGACTGACAGAGTTTTCAGTCCTCTGCCTTGAAGTGCTCACTACAGCGCATGCAAGACGTGGAAACACATCAAAACAACATCAACAACACTTGGCAAACGACCCTCCACATACAGCACTCACTCTAACAAGCCATTCTGTGCTGTTCCAGGCCGGTCTGCAAAAGTGCTGATTTCATGCCCTCCAGTGGTCACAGTAGGTAACTACAAAAGATGCAACTTGTATAATATTGCACAGACAGATTATCTGCCAAGACCTATTATCTATTCAAACACACACACACAGAAACAACTTTTGTGCACTTTTTCCAGAAAACACACAATGTACATCAGATCCTTGGTGAAATGAGACTGTCACCTACTTTCACAGAGTGCCTCCCAATCTGATGTATCAGTGAATCCAGAGGGGAGTCGCTGTTACAATCAACAGCTTGTTGAAACCTCAGACTTATTGAACGCTCATCTGTTGAATAAAATCTGAAGAGAAAATGAGGATGACAGGAGGGGTCTCCGGGGGGGTGGGGGGGGGGTCCTCTCTCTCAAATTCCTGTTGAAAAGGTTGCTCAGACACTTTTAACATAGACGGCTTCTCACTGGAAATCCAGGAGGACTTTCTGAGAAACATTTATTTGCCAGGCGATGCGTGAAATACTGTTACAAAGCAGCAAAATCCCACCAACTGTGATCAACACTTTTGTATTTAACCTGCCAAAGTTTTTGGAGTGGTTACGCAGATGGTTTTTGCTCACCTATCAGCAGATGCCACATTCTCCCCATTTCTACTTTCAGATTGACGATGCACAACACACACACACACACAGACTTTACAGCTATCCAGCTGAAGAGGCAACAATGGAACATTATTACTTCATTTTACACCAACAACAAAACTCTTCGTTGTTTCACGACTGCTCTTGAGATATGAACAACAACTAATTAACATCCCCGTTTGCTACTACTAGCACCAATTCTGGATGTTTTGGTGATGGCCTTTCAATCTGCACGAATCTTGGAGGGATTTGGGTTCTTTGTCGAATCTGTACATAAATACAACTGCTTTTTTCCAGTAACTTCATTGCTGCATGTAATGATGCCAAAATTATTCCATAAAGTATGCCAGTACAATATAAACAAAATACAGAATCTGCACAAATCTGCTGTCCACCATCCAATTGAACATTCACTGCCACAGTCCTGTGTCCCTTTCATTACATTACATGGGATACAGCAAGTACCCTGAAAATGTAGAGTGGACGTACTGACCAGCATAAAGTCCAGCCGCCTGGTCAGATGGCAGCTGTATGTGCACCGTGTCTCCTTTCCGTAACGGAAGGACGGCACTCCCCGAAGCCTGATCCATTGATCCTTTTTTGTACTCGTCATAAGTGTACATGACTGGTTCGTTGTTTTTCATCAGAGCCACCCAAACATTACTTCCTTTACAGTGGACGTGGTAAGCAAAATAGTAGACACCTGGAACACTACAAGTGAAAATCCCACTCTGAGGGTTGTAGTCCTGCTTGCTGTTGTGCAACAGTTTGTCAAAGATGACAGGAGAGCCGACCACAGGGAACGGATTTGTGAGTTTGGCTGTAAAAGCTGGCATTTCCACGCTGCTCCCACTGATCTCACCGCCATTCTTTGGTTTGTTGGAAAACTGCATTTGGCCGGTGTACGGGCCGCTCGCAGGGAGGATCTGTCCAAGGTCAGGATACGCAGCAGGTGGCCCTGGAGGACCTGGTGGTCCTGGTTGGCCCGGGAGACCGGGAGGACCACTTGGACCAGTGTTGCCTTGAAGACCGATGTGACCTGGTGGCCCAGGGTTTCCCTCGCCAGGATAACCAGGTTTACCGGGCGGGCCTATTTCTCCTTTAGGACCGGGAAGCCCAGGTGGTCCGATTGGTCCCCCTGGCCCTGTTAATCCTGGGATACCTTGTGGTCCCTGGTGGCCTTTCTCCCCATGCTGTCCCGACTCTCCTCTTGGCCCCAGTATCCCCGGAGCACCCTGGGCACCGGGCAACCCTTTCATGCCTGCTTCTCCCTTGGGGCCAGTGGGCCCCTGAAAACCCCTTGGTCCTGGCTGTCCATCCAACCCGGGTCTACCAGGTTGTCCAGAAAGACCAGAAGGGCCAATTGCTCCCTTAACTCCAGGATTCCCTCTTGGCCCACCAACGCCATCCTCTCCTTTTTGTCCTGGAAAGCCAAGACTTCCTGGAGGCCCGATTGGACCAGGTGGGCCTGGCATTCCACTTGGACCAGTGGAACCAATGACCCCAGGCATACCTCCATGACCTTTATCTCCCTTAGGGCCTGGGGGGCCAGGAAATCCAGCATGTCCTTTATGACCTTGAGGTCCTGGAAAACCAGGTTTACCATATCCCGGCAAACCAGGGTTTCCTGGTAAACCTGATGGGCCTTTTTCTCCTTTACTTCCAGCAACTCCAGGTTGCCCTGGATAACCATCTTTTCCTTGTTTACCAATTCCTGGTATACCTGGGGGTCCAGTTTGACCTCTTTCACCTGGAGAACCGGCTGGCCCCGGTTCTCCTGGGGGACCTGGTTTTCCAGAGAGGCCTGGTTGTCCTGGGAGCCCGTTGATGCCAGGTTTACTAATTCCAGGTAGACCCACATTTCCAGGTGGCCCTGGTGGTCCACTGGGTCCTTTCAAACCTGGAAGACCAGGCAAACCAAGTCCTTTATCTCCTTTTGGACCTGAAGGACCGGGAAGTCCAGGTAGACCTTTTTGGCCAGGTTCCCCAAGAGGACCTGGCTGTCCTGGGAGGCCCTGACCCCCAAGTTTTGAAATCCCAGGGAGTCCTATTGGACCTGGAAGCCCCTGAGGCCCAGGAGGTCCACCTTCCCCTTCACTGCCCTTTGGCCCGAGGTCACCTTTTGGTCCCATGAAACCAATTCCTCCAGGTTTGCCCGGCAATCCTGGCATGCCGGGTTTTCCAACGCCCGGGTAACCCTGAGGACCTGCAGGCCCCGGTTTTCCTGGTAAACCTGGCAACCCCTGGCCTGGAAGCCCTGGAGGGCCCTGTGGTCCTGTGGGCCCTTGGGGGCCTTGAATTCCTTGAGGCCCCTCTCGTAGTCCTTCAATGGCTGGACGAGGTGGTGGGCCTTTGGACCCTCTGGGAAAAGTCTGTCCTGTGGCCAAAAGAGCAAGAATAAATGATGACATTTCAGTTTCAACCCAAATTTGTTTAATCTGCAATAATCCACATGGGTTAGGAAGTCCATTTCACAAAGCTTGTATAATTGCATTAAAACAGCAAGGCTGAGTAGTTATCATAGCCCACCTTTGCCTTCTGTTGGTAGTCTCTCTTTGCCCATTTGCAAAGGCAGCTGAGAAAATTCAGCTTTCCCAAACTGAGGCAGTAATGGACCCTCCTTGCTGAAGGGCAGGTGTGGCATCTCGTTCCCTAAGAACTGCTGTTGAGGATAGCCTTCGTTGTACTGTGGAATTGGCTGGAGCTGTTGGGGCGGCTGTTTGGGTCCATAATATGCCCCTCCGTGGACCAAATGGAGGAAACATAGCTGGACTGCAGCACTCAGTAGATAGCAAGCAGGTAGGGAAACGGTCAACATTTTCTGAAATGACATAAGACAAAATACCTGAAAGTTCAATATGCTCTGATCAAAGATGATTAATCAATCAATACTGACAGCGACAGCTGAAGCTCTTAGATACAGCTGCTCCTACACACACTGTCTTGATTTGACATCATTGTCTGGGATGAGCTGCTACAAAGTTCAACAGGAACTCATCAGTGAAAGCATGCAGCCCACGTTCTGTATGTGTGCCAACCATATTTTATCCCCCCTCCCCGTTTGTTTGCATTTCCATCCAAACGTTTTAGGGAAAAAAAACCTCATAGCCTTGAGGTGAAATAGACACATGCATACCATTATTCCGAGGCCCCATGGGGGATGTGGTCAGTCTTAAACCTAATCCCACCGACATGTTGGCACTGAAAGCAATGGCCGATCGCTGTGTGAAAATAAACGGCCTTTGTGCAGATGTGTGTTTTCCTAGATTGCTGTGTTTGTGTTTCCTGAAGCAGAACCAAAGTGATCAAAGACTTTGAAAATGTTCTTGAGCCATCGCAGGTTTCCAGAGGTAATTATTTGGAACAAAAAAAAAGAACAAATCAGCTTCAGGCTGAAAGTTACCAATGGGATTTTGCATTTCGCATCAAGTACATGGAAGTTGTAGCCAGACACACGGTGCATCTGTATCGTTGTACCTGTGCCTCGTCTTTGTGGGTGATTCGTCGCTTCCTCTTGTGTGTGGCGAATCCTGCAGGATTCCTTCAAAGTGCGATTATGACAGCAGCCGTGTGCATGATCCAGCTGGGTGTTATGTTCACTCCCACTGGACCCTGGGAGAAAAAATATCAAGGTCAGCTTCGATGAATGTCAGGCTGTGACCTTTCACAGCGCCCTGGTGTTTTTTACACAAAGCTGCCATGACCACCAAGCAGACATATTAGGACTACTTGATATTTGGAATCACTATGAAACAAGACTTGGTTTGATACTTGGCTTCCTGACGAGAACGTGCTGTCCTTACACAATCCAACTCGCCAGAGAAAAGTCAGCCAGGGCTAAATAATTTCCCCTTTATTGACTGTTATCCTGCTTTTTCGTGCATTTGTCAAACTTTTGGCAGAAAGCATTGTGGGATTCCTCAGAATCTGTGTGCCGACACCGATGTCAGCAGCTTGGCGACGCCCACAAGTCCTTTGTCACCTCCAACTCATCCGACTCCTCCTCACTGCTCCTCCTGACCGATTCCAGATGCGGCGCACTGTGGCCCGATACACAAACGGAGGGGAAGGGAGGCGTGTCATTGCTTGCAGATGCGGGTGCCAGTCTTAATTGGCTGTGGTCAGGCCTGGCGTTTGTGTTTCTAACAGAGCGCAGAGGGTCTGTCTCTAACAATGATGGTGGGAGGCTAACAAGTCTGCTCACAGAGGCTGGAAACCAACAGTAAAGCAAGCATGAAAACACTTCCAATCAATCTATAAACGACACATGCAATCTCTTGACAGAAGAGCCACATCTCAGCATCCTAACTACAAGTTTCAATCACTCAAACGTCCAATAAATTGCAGTAATGTTGACATCTTCTTCACGTCTACATGGCAAAAACGAGCCATCGTGTCACTGTACCTTCAAAAAAACACTGAAACACTTGTATTTCTTTCGTCGGTCCAATGTGAAAAAGCTAACACACACCGAGGAATGCATCAATCAGCTGACAGCAGCGCGAGTTGCCAGCACAACATCTGCGGAACGCACCTGTGTGAGTGTTTGTGTTTGCTTGGACGTGTGTGTGCGAGGACGAGCGCTCCACCTCCCCTGCAAATCTCTGGGGGGGGGGGGGGTTTATGAAAAAAAACAAGGCACACAGTATAAGTCATCAAACTGTATGTTTTGCCAAATCTCGACAGCGTTTGCAGTGAGGTTTTTTGTTGGATAGAGGGCAGCAAACTGCATTTCTCAAGCGATTTCGGGGCCGTTTCCTTCGCTGGTATTTTCCACAGCGTGGATGGAGGAGTGGGAGCGCTCCTCCTGGCAACGCAACGGACAATTATCCTGACAAAAGGCCGTGCAAGCCGGCCGGCCCAAATATTTGTGGATAATCAGACGTTTTCGTCCATCTCCGAGCTGCAGAGGAGCAGCCGTCTCTCAGCGCTTCGTCCCGTCTCACATCATCAAGCGACACTTCTCCCCCGATGCCCGCTTCTCCTGATTGGCTAAGTCACCCGGGTGTTTCCTCTCTGAGGCGAAACGTGCTGCTGGGGTCCGTCCTGTGATGCTTTGCCCCCTTCCAGCATTCCTTCACACCTACTCGATCTCTTTGCGGAGCGCGGGCCGCCGCCGCCTGTTTGAAAACTCTCACTCCGAGCGGGGATCAGCTGGAACGCTTGAAAACCGCTTTTCCAAATAACCGAGTGACCACGAGGGGAAGTTGCACCGGGACGAGTTTGAAGTTTACACACTGCTCCACTGACCTCTGACACACGCAAGCACGCACGCACAGATCCGCTCCGACACCTCCTCCTTCAGCTCCGTGACACCTCCTCGCCGTCTCATTGACAGATTTCCCCTCTCCTGCAGTTCTGGGAACCGCAAGCCAGCGGAGCGGGAGGACGGTTATTTTCCTATTAGCTCCTGAGTTCTGTCAAAACAGAGTATCTGATGTCAGTGGAGGCCGGCTAATAGCAGCTCGCCGGGGTTCGACATATTTTAAGTCGTTCACATGTTCGAGGAGGAAAAAATCAACAAGGAGGAAGAATGCATTTTGGGCTCCGAACGTATTTACACTGAGGAGAGTTTATTTTACATGACATGTTCCACAAACTCACACGGCAGGAAGGAAACGCTTGCAAAGCCACTCAGACTTTTCCGAGTTTTTACGGCACTTTTTTCGCTTCATGCAGTCCTTTTCGCTCATATTTGCACTGGACGCTTCACTTATGAACGGACATTTTTAAAAACGGAAACAACGTTGGGCCAATAATCACGTCTGATCATTTCCACCGAGCTGGACGCTACAGGGGGAATCCTGCAGTTTGCACCTGGATAAACACAAGTTTGTGTACAGTGGGAAACACTGAGGTAGCTAACTTTCACTCATCTCTTGTTCGAAGGTGCTGCTGCCCCCTGCTGTTCACTTTGAGGTCTTGTTGCAGGGTTACAACACCTGGTTAAACCAAAATGGGAAGATGCCAAATGTCTTGATTGGCAACAGAAGTTAGATGTAATTTTTACACCTCTGTGGATCCACTGGACAGCCTGAGGAAGTCAAGAATCACAGCAACAGGAAACAAGAGTTTCTCCTTCATTAAACACTTTTGGGACGACAGTTTAAACTAACAAATTTAAGGTGATTTCAGAGTTCTGATACACTTCTTTAGGGGCCTTTACTGGCGTCTATCAATCAGTAAAGCAGTATTAAACATGACTGAGTGGTGATCACAAGTTTCTCTGTGTTCTGAGCATCTTTCAGACGTCCTCCCGATATCGTTCTCGCAAAGCTGCCATCATCTGAAACGCCGACTCGTTCATTGAGCCCGTAAAGAGACCTGGGGATCATTTATGGACCTCGCTGCAGCACGCATACACGTCCTGATTGGTGACAGTAATGTGAGATGACGAGAGACGCTGCAGGCCTAATGTGTTGCACAGTCGCGCCGTTAAACACGCCATCGAGGGGAGGAAAAAAAAATATGATCTCTCCTTTTCCGACTGTCCAGATGTTTTTGCACTGGAATATTTATGAGGAAAAGAGATGAACTACA
The DNA here is from genome assembly GCA_032274725.1 of Malacoctenus triangulatus. NCBI lineage: Eukaryota > Metazoa > Chordata > Actinopteri > Blenniiformes > Labrisomidae > Malacoctenus > Malacoctenus triangulatus. The sequence goes on from JAUESE010056283.1 coordinate 8,076, forward strand.
AATCTGTCCACTCGCTGTTTAGATAAGACACACTCACCGATAAATCTGTGAGATTTAAAGCGGCAATTCTGGATTTACTGTTAGAACTCGTGTTTAAAAAACAGCATTGTGTTTGATTAACAATGCAAAAAGTCTACTTGGCGGCGTTTGTGTCACGATCTGGGTGGGGGGGGTGTGCACGGTAGCAGGAGTGCCTCCAACCACAGCTGCAGGATGCAGAGACGCACATTCCCTCCGAGCTGCAGCAACACTTCCTGTTCAGGAGGTGAGAAGCTGTGAAGGTGTCTGAGACCGAGGACGGAAAGTGTGTCTGGAGACTCTGACGAGCTCACACATGCAGTAAAGACTCAGACTGAATTATCTGACACTGAAGCCTCTGACGGAGACGAAGAACGACAAAGAAATATTGACAGGACGCTGCTGCAATCACTGAAGCCGATCAAATATCCTCCTTTTACTTGATTTGGCAGCAGCAACAAGCTTCTTCTTTCAAGAGGTCGAAGGGCAGCGGAGATAGTTGAGCACATTCAAGTGAATCCAAGCCGAATTAAACTGAGATACTTGTTCTCTTTTCTCTTAACTGACACAAATTGAGAACTTAACTGACGAAATGATCGGATCAGAAATCCACAGTAAAAACACGAGAAAACACTTTGAGGGGAACTTTAAAATGACCTGAAAGTTGCAAAAAAAACTCCAGCTTCTCTTGATGTTTTTTAAAAATGCAAAACAACATTTGAACTAATCAACTTAAATAGTTATTGAGTGACTTTCTATGTGTTTTTCAGGATGTTCAAAACAACAACCCAGTCTTTCCAAACTTTGCTGATCAAATCTACATTCAGTCATTGACCAAACCTCCACCGCAGCATCTCCACCACTTCCTTTATTTTCTGACTGAGGAAAGAAAAACATTATTTTGGCAGCTTCACATGAACAGAATCTGACTGAGAAACTCTCAGTAAAGAGACGATCACCTCAAGCGAGGAGCACGTGAGCTGCCGCAACATGTGTTTCTGGTTGCGATGACGACTCGGACGTCTCACGGCTTCGCCGTCGAGGTGTTTAACGCCGCCATTAATCCCTGTCGGAGGCAAGCAGGGATTCCCGACTGCGTCCTGGCAGGTGCACGCTCACGCAGTCTGGAGTCGACGCTCGGGATCAAAAACTGCTGCCAGATTTCCTGTGGCCCAAAATTTCCATCCTGGAAGTCGAGCGGTCCGTCAGAGACCTCCTTTCAACTCTAATTCCCTTTTCTCGTATTCAAAAAAGCCTTTTGTGACCCAGAAAACCTTCTTTTTTCACCCTCACGGTGCACATTCATCCTCCTGTGCTGAGAGATGTGCTACTAAAATCTCTGAAAGTGTCGAGACATTCCATTAACTGGTGCTAAATCCTGTCAAGATGCTGCACTGTGCATTTATTTTAACAAGCTTAAGCCTGAGTTATTCTTCCCAGGTGTCTCCTTTGGAGTTTCTCTCTGCCTTTGCGTTTCTTGGAAGTCTGTCAGGTATTGTCTGCGGAGGCTTCACTGCAGCGAGCGCCGCCGCCGCCGTCTGAGACGTTAAATCCTCCGTTTTTTCCCCCAAAAACTCGCGTGTGGAAACTCTGAGAGAATGGAAACGATCCTGTCGAGCAAACAAACCACATATCTAAACACGTTTCTGAAGGCTTGATCGCGGCACCGGTGCAAAAGTCGCGCGGCTGTTATGCCAACTGCATGAAATCCAGCTGTGCCAGCGGTGACGCATCACTTACCTCTGTGTGCTGCTGCTGCTGCGACGAGGTGAGAGTCTCACAGAGCTGCGAGGGCTTTGGGACAGACGCTGAACAGCAGCCCTGCTGAGGGCTTGGCTTTTATCTACGGGTGGGCGGGGCTTAACGGGCCGAGCGGGGAGAAGCTCTGCGATCTGTGAGAGACGGAGGGGGGGGGCAACATGAGCGACTGGAGCATGTACGAAGCATGAGAGGGAAAAAAAACAAACAATCAGCTGCACAAGAAGGAGAAACGTTCTGGTTGGTCTTGGACTGCTCAATGCATTTTTTTTTTTTAATGCAGAAATATTTGAAGGCAGGAGCTTTGTGAGGCCTCACAAAGACACCTTTGTCTCTCTTTTCTTTAACCTTTACGGATGTTGAAAGAATAATAAGCAGAGATCGGTTCATCTGAGGCAAACCTGTCCCGCCGAGTGAAGATATGACGGTAAATTAGGCTGGAAACGACCAACAATCTTCAACAAAGCAGCCAGTTTCACGACATGCATTGAAAGCTTTCCCCGAGTCCGGCGTGTTCCAGTCACAACAGGTCCGAAAACAAAGCAGCGAACCAACAAGAACAAAGTCTGAGGACGACGCGTCGCTGCAACGTTCAGTTTGAATTCCTCTCTGAGTCAGAGCGGAGAAACAAGCAACACAGCTGCTTCGAATTTGAGGAATTATTCGTTGTGCTTTTGTTTGTGTTGCTATTTCGGTTCTTTACCGTCTTCTGGAGACGGAAAGAAAACATTTCACCCCCCGCCCCAAATCACCGACTTTGGCTCGTTTGGGATAATTTGTGCAGGTTAAAGCAATTTGAAAGACCAACAATCCTGACTTCATCCAAACGCACGGCGAACACGCGTGTTGCGACAAAGCGCCCCTTCAGCTCGCATTGTTACTCCGGCAGCCGTCGTCGGTTTCTGGCCGACACAAGACGCCAGCGGCGGCGGCGGCGGCGTGGAAACACTGAGCTCATACCTGTCTGCGTGTTCCTGCCGCTATTAGGCGGCCACTTAGCTCCAAGGCCGAGTCGCTGCAGCCTCGGAGGAAGCTCGCCAATGATGCTGATTACTTTCTCCTGCCTCAGCAGCGCTCCGTCTCTAGTCGGGAGTCAACAGGTGGAGTTAAACCTGACATTTAGAGTTGGTGCTTTTAATTCTCTTCAAAGCTTTTTGGGGAAACAGAACAGATGGGAAGATTCTGACCAAGAAACACATCTGAATTTCAAAATGTGTCAAAAAAGTCAACAAAAATAAATCTACTTGCACTCAGCAAAAGCAGCAACACCCAAAAGCTCAATTAGAAAACAAGAAACTTCTCGTTTGGACACATAATCGAGGAAAACATCAGCTTTTTGCTCGTGATGAAGGACACGAATACCCACGAATACCGAACCGCTCTGCTTTCTGTTCTGTGTGAAGTTAACTTTGAGGATTTCTGGCTCCTAACGGTGATTTTTGTCATCAACAGATGACATGACGTCATGACATGAAACGCTGCACAGCTGCGAAGGAACAAAAGACGGCCGGGCGTGATGCGGCGGCGGCGGCGCTGCACGCTGACATGTGGTCGGGAGTAAAGGTTCGCCGTCCGTCAGTACCGTCTGCGGCGCTTCCTTCGAAACAAGCCAACCCGATGATTCCTGCTGGAACCGGCTCCCTGCGTGCGGCCGCGGGCCCCGCTCGCTCTCCCTCTTCATGACCACCTCCGAAATTTTCCTGTCTGGCTGTTAATCCGGTTGCCTCGGAGCCCGCCCCCTCCCCGAAATGTTCCCCTCCATGTTTGGAGGACGCTTCGGGAGAGTCTGGCCGGAGAACCGCGATGCAATCAGATCCGGGAGGTTCTGGGAGCGCCGGATCGACCGAGCCAGCGCGCCGTGCGAGAGATCTGGCGGCGGCGGCGGCGCGCCGGTTGCGGAGCTGGCACAGGTGGGTGACAGATAGTTGGCCGTGTCGCCGTCTGAGTTTATCCTCGAACCTCCAATTATCTGGAGAAGGCAGAAAACATTTGGCT
>JAUESE010056332.1:832-21263 GCA_032274725.1 Malacoctenus triangulatus
CAGGATCAAACAGTTAAATGATGAGCAGGTGCCAATCGTGCTCTGAGTCAAATGGTCTGCATGCAGTGTGATAACTATCAGCCCAGTATCAAGAGCAAGTGGTCCTTGAACTGTGTGGCAATAAACAAGCTTATTGCGCTTAAATCCAGTACAGTCTATTAAAATCTCTCTGTCAGCCAGCAAGAGCCATGGCAAAGCCTCCCTCCCATTCCTGGCTCAACTCAACATAATACCTGCACAACACAATAAGGACTTAAGATTCTAGAGTCTCTCAAGAGCCCCCTGAATTTGTGTAGCTGGTCAGTTATGCTGGACTTTAACAGTTTTAACGCATGTCACAAAAAAGGTTGGAGGTTGCTCTGGATGGTCATTGGGATGCAAAAGTGTGAGTGCCTTAACTCACACTGTGTGAGTGCCTTAACTCACACTGTGTGAGTGCCTTAACCCATGACTTTGTGGTGACGGACTCCAGAGGATATGAAGCTTAGTAATGTGTGGTTTGATACACCACAGTCAGCAAGTAGTTGCTCCCCAACTTACAGTGAGGCAATCAACCAACACAGTCTATTATCAGGTTTTCAGATGGCTTTACAATAACTGGGCAAAGTGGAGCGGGGCTGATAGTCTGATTGGACATACCAGTCATTCAGCATATGTGACATGTGTTAATAAAACATGCCACATCTTCCTTAAACCCAGACACACAACAGACCACCACAAGGGGTATGGATGGCATTTGTCACAATATCTAAGAACATTATGGACTTCTACGGTCTCTTTGTGTTCAAACAATTTCCTCAAATGAGAAATGTATAGTAGACTTATGTTTATTATTTTTTAAGTGTTTGACCTGTGGTCATTGTGCTTCAATATCTGAACATTGATCATGAACAGAAACACAGAAACTTTCACCACAGAGAGGAATGCACCATGAGCTCCACCGTCACCAGCGCCATATGCAGGTCCGTCAGCTCTAGCAATAGCTAGTGTTGTAGCAAAAGTATGATTTTTCTCAGAATCCAATTATGCAACAGCCAGATCACTACAATGACTGATGAGTACATGATTGTTGAACAGATGGGGGTCTGGGAGCGCACCACTACTTCAGCCCCTCCAGAACCTCCACCACTGATAGTCACTTTAGGCATAAGAATTATTTGTACCGAACAGTTCCATCAGATATTCAGGCACTTCTTGAGAATGTTTATTGAAAAAGCACATTTAGGTCTACTTCATGTGTATTTGTGTTACTTTAATTTAAAGAGACGGTGATAAAAAGACAAAATTTGTCTGTTTAGTATAATTGATTAAAATTCAAATGATAAAGCAGTATTAAAGAAATTGTTTTGCTCTCATAGTATGCAGCAGTTTTTGTTGGTCATTGTTAGACAAGAAAAATAAGTCGCTGTCAATCCTTCAACAAGAAAGCTGAATATGTCACAATTGTGCAAAGTTCCCTGCTCTGCCATGTGGGACGTCGCTGTCACGTGACCGAGCATTACCGGAAGGTCCCGAACAGTTGAAGGTACAACGGAAGAGCGCAGCGGCAGCTACATTAGCTGTATGAGTGCTGCACACATCCACGGTCGTTGTGACAGTGTCGTTCAAAACCAGGAAACCACACAACCCAATATTTCCTGTATGTTCATGAGTGGAATAAAGAGGGATAACAACATTCTGGAGTAGCTGCAGTTCTTCTTACCAAGAACCAAGGCCAGACCTGTGTACGCCAGCATACATAGCATAGTAATCTACAAGTGGTCCTTCGAGCCGGATGTACGCAAGCTGCACCATGGCTACAGGCAGAGGATATTATGATGAGCAGCCGCTTAGCCCCCGTCCCAGCACATTGCGATGCAATCCCGGACATCTGGAGGACTATGAGCTCGGTTATCCACTACAACACCCTCATCCCACCATGACAAGGCCAGTGTCACCAACGACATCAACATATGCAGCACCACCCTACATGGGAAGATTCTCTCCAAACCCAATGCCTACATATCTGTCCAATGAGAGCCCCGATGATAGGATCGAGCGCCTCGAGGCACGCTGGCAGACCGTGAGACACCACATGAGAGAGTTGGAGGCTGAAATGAACAATGTACGACTGACTCCTCATCCTCAGGCTGGCTACACTCACCCCACACATCGCTCACACCGCTCACACCGCTCACACCGTACAGTACCCTTCCCCATATTGAGAGGATGTGTCCCAGTCCCAAAAGGGATCCAGTATCCAGCTTCATTACACATTCCAGCTCAGACGGTACCTCTCGCTCAGGATCAGGACAGAGCCACAGCTTCATCAACATACGCTGCACCCTCTGCTCCAGTTACAGAGGCTTCGAACCAAGCTTCTTCCACACCGCAAGCTGATGATGAGGATCAAGCTTCTGAATTTGAGTCCACACAATCTGCTCCCCTCTCACAGATGGGAAGTGTGGATTCTGTCACCTCCATCACATCAGCACATCCAACTACCTCTCTGGTGCCACTGGCAGTCTCTGCAGATCCTGCCCCGCCGATCCAGACTGCACCTGCCCCATCACGACCAGCATACGGTGCACCCAGGTATTGGCAGCCTCCTCCTCAGCGATACCTTTACCCTCCTTCGTATCATCCTGCTCCTCCTGTCCAACACTATTATCCAAAGCAGCCTCTTCTACCTGAAGAATACAAGTACCAAGTCCTTCTCGACCACCTCAAGATCCCTGCTGCACTCCAAATAGCCAAGCGGTTCATAAACAGTGCAATGCCATACACTACTGCCATGCAAGCCTTCATGCAAAGGTATGGTTAGCCCAGACAGCTTGTGCAGGAAGAACTCAATGCCCTCCTGAATGCTCCTCCAGTGAAGGCTGGAGACTACCAAGGTACAATGCAGGGTCCCTCATCTCCAGAGCTGATGTGTGGTTCTCATGTTGACACACTGCTCACTAAGCTACCTCCCAATGTTAGAGATGCCTTTTTTGAATACTGCTTCACCAGGGGAATCATCCAGAGTGGCAGCGACAGAACATATGCCCTTCCAGATCTGGTCGACTGGCTTGAGAGGAAAGTCCAGACACTGCAGGTATCCCGTCGGATAAGTGCATTTCCCTCAGAACCCACACATGCTGACAGCCGCGAGCGTAGAACAGTGAAGCAGCCAAGAGTGAAAGCTGAAACTATTCTACTTGGCAACCACCAGGGAGACATCAGGGCACCAGACACCAGGGCACATCAACCTAATCAAGCTCCTGCATCCAGCTCTCCACAACAGTGAAAGAAGCATGACAGGTTTAAGCCCTATTGCCCTTATTGTAGTAACCAGGAACACTGCCTCAACCCCTTTGGTGACTTCGCCAAGTTCACCAACAAAGCAAAGTCTGACTAGATAAAAGAGAAGAAAAGATGCTGGAGGTGTGGGAGAGGACATTGTCACGTTCTGTCTCCACCTGTCACGTGTTTTCACCGTCTGGTCTGGTCTCATAGTATAATCTGTAGTCTGTCACGCCTAGTCAGATTACACACCCGGTTTTAATCTTCCTATGCATTCCTCGTGTTTCCTTGGTTCCCTGTCCTCCTGTCTCCGCCCCTCACACTGTGTCGATTAGCTGCACCTGGTGGGGCGGATACTTAAGGGTGTGTTTGTGGGTGTCTCGTTGCCAGTTTGTCTGTGTTCTCATGCCAGCATTACAGAGTTTCTTCGTGTTTCCCTGTGAGCTCCCCTGTTGCCGACCGCCTGTATGACCTCCTCTCCCGCCTGAGCCTCTGATAGACCCCGTTGCCGTTTACGACCTGGACTCTGCACGACCCCGGACTGACTCCCTGGTATTGACCACAGCCTGTCCCTTGGATCTCCTCGCCTGTCCTTTGCTGTTCACGTCTGCTGGCTCCGACCCACGTCTGTCTACTGACCACGTCTCCGTCTGTCCTGCGTCACCCACGTCTGCGGCCCTCGACCCTCGCTTCTGTCCTGACGTCTCCGCTGCCTGCCTGGGAATTGTCAATAAAACATTATTGAACGGAACATCGCTCTCGGCGTGTATTTGGGTTCGAGTCCTCGTGACAGACATCCACCTGACAACTGCACATTAAAGAAGCCCTGTTCGACTTGTGGAGAACAACACCTCACTGTGCTACATGATGTCGCTCAAACAGCATGATTTACATGGACCAAATCAGCCATTCAGGACAAGTGATGCTGAAGGTCGTCCCTGTATGCCTGCACAACGGGAAGAAAACACTCCATACTTACGCTGTTCTGGACGACAGATCTGAAAGAACAATCATACTACCTGCTGCTGTGCGTCACCTGGGTCTCACAGGGAAGGAAGAAATCCTGTCTTTGAGGACAATCAGACAGGACAAGGTGCAGTTTAAGGGAGCTACTGTCTCACTTCAAGTGTCACCTATGATGTGAAACATGACATTCAACATGCCTTCACAGTGGCAGACCTGAATCTGGCTAAACAATCATGTGCAGCTGACAGCCTGAAACGAAGCTACCAGCACCTGAGTGACATTCCATTGCACTCCTACAGTAAAGTCAAGCCTATGCTACTTGTCGGTTCTATCAACCCTCACCTGATAACACCAGTATCCTCGGTGTGATCTGGTCCAATCGGTGGACCTGTAGCTGAGTGCACGGCTCTGGGATGGGCTGTGCATGGACCTGCCACCTTCCTGCATCAGTCATCAGGTGAAAACAGCTGTCTCCATTTTTCATTCCTCTCCCCTTCAGAAGAGCTACACCAACACGTTGAAAGGCTCTGGAAGCTTGACACATTGCCGTTCAGAAACAGCAAAGAAGTGACCCGCTCTGGTGAGGATAAAGCAGCTATGGCTCAACTGGAGCAGAAGACCATCAGAGTCACAGTCGATGGTGTGTCCCGCTATGCTACTCCATTGTTGCATAAACCAAAGGCACCCGCACTCCACGCTCCTCCCACAGCTGTGATGGCTCTTCTCAGGGCCACGGAGCGTCGCCTTGCCATCAACCCTGAACAAGCTACAGTGTACAACGAGGAGAAACACAAGTTGGAGAAAAGTGGGTATGCTGTCAAGATCATCACTGATGAGGTGAGCAAGTCAGAGAAATCATGGTCCAGTCTGTGCTGCAATCATTTTATGTGGACAATTGTCTCCAGTCTCAGGATCAAGCCAGACAGCTCATTGACAAGATGAGAGAGCTCCTTGCCAGCGGAGGCTTTGATATGAGACAGTGGTCCAGTAACATCCCCGAGGTAATCGCCCATCTGCCTCCTGAAGCCAAATCAGCAGGATGTGAGTTATGGGTGACTGCAAATAAGACCGACCCCGGGGGCCAACACTTGGTCTCCTGTGGCGCTGCAAACCTGACCCTCTTGGCTACAAACACCGAACCATCCCAGTGACTGAACCGACCATGAGATATGTATATCGGGTCTTAGGCAACCAATACGACCCTTTGGGCTACATCATACCATATACTGTACAACTTGTGCCAAAGTCCTGGTTCAAGCTTTGTGGAGGAAAGAGAGAGGATGGGACGAGCCCATTGTTGACAGTCTCCTCCCTGTATGAAAAACGTGAGAGAATGAACTCCCAATGCTGCAACACATCACACTGCCCTGTTGCTACACTGCCAATGTTCCCACTGACACTCCCATCAAATTACATGTCTTCTGCGACGCCTCAGAGAAAGCCTATGGTGCCGTAGCATACATGAGAGTTGAAGACAGTGTAGGAGAGGTGCAGGTGGCATTTGTGATGGCAAGATCTTGCGTTGCACCGAATAAACAATAATCAATACCCCACCTGGAGCTGTGTGCGGCTCTGTCAGGTGCACAATTAGCCAAGGTCCTGCACAGAGAGCTGACCCTGCCAGTGAAGAAAACGACATTGTGGACCGATTCCACAAACTGTCCTGCACTGGATCCAGGCTGAATCTCAGCAGTACAAAGTTTTTGTGGGGACACGCATAGCAGAGATTCAAGAACTGGTTGGAGCAGATAACTGGAGATATGTTCTGTCAGACGAGAATCCTGCTGATGATGTCACACGTGGCACTGGAGTTAGTGGAGCCCAACTGCTGGACATGTGGCCCAGCTTTCCTCCACCAGCCTCCAGCCGACCGGCCAACTAATCCTGCTGTAAGTTCCACAACCACACCAGCAGAAGAAACACGTGCCATCACCTTCTGTGGCAACATCACAGTAAACAGCATTCCAGTTCCCGATGTAACTCAGGTCAAGTTATGGTCAGAACTGGTCAACGCCACATTCCAGTCCTGACACGGGGTGGCTGCTCCTCCCATGACTGCCACCGACAGGGTCAACACAGAAGCCGCCATCCTGAAGAAAGCACAACAGCAGAGTTTCCTTGTGGAGTTTACTGCGCTGCAGGCTGGTAAACATCTCAGCTCTAGCAGCAACTTACTGTCTCTTTCCCCTGTCTTTGACAAAGACGCAGAGCTGTTAAGGGTCGGCGGTCATCTGAGAAAAGCAATAACTCTAGAAGAGGATAGCATCCATCCTATCATCCTGTCACCAAATCACCATGTTACGAAGCTGCTCATACAGGACTACGACAACCGGTTGCTCCATGCCGGTCCTGATCGTGTATTTGCAGAGATGAGAAGGACATATTGGATCATACGTCAAGCTGTCAAGAAACATCAGCACAGCTGCACAGAGTGCCGTAAACGGTGCAGCAAGCCTGTCATTCCTCAGATGGTCGACCTGCCAGCTGCACGGCTGCACATCAATCAACCACCATACTGATCTACTGGAGTAGATTGTTTTGGCCCGTACACCATCAAGATAGGCTGCAGACACAAAAAAAGATGGGGCATTATCTTGAAATGCCTCACCACTGGGTGTGTGCACCTGGATCTCTTGTGCAGCATGGACACTGGCTCCTTTTTGCTCGCTTTGAGATGCTTTGAGACACTTTGTGGCAAGAAGAGGGAAGCCGTTTGAGATTCTCTGCGACAGAGGCACCAACTTCCGAGGAGGTGCCAGAGAGCTGCAAGAAGCCTTCGCTGCATTCGAGCCTGCATTAAAGGACCAGCTCACCCAACAGAGCATCAGCTTCCGATTTAATCCACCACTTGCACCTCATTTTGGCGGTGGTTGGGAGAGAGAGACCAAATCTGTCAAAGCTTCCCTGCAGGTAGTGCTGAAGGACCAAGTGCTCCCAGAAGAAGTCCTCATGACGGTCCTGATAGAAGTGGAGGGGATTCTCAACTCCAAGCCCCTGGGCTATGCTACATCAGACGTTGTAGATCCCGACCCCATAACGCCGAATCTCCTGCTCATAGTTCTACTGTGGACCTCACGCCAGATCAGGTGGTCATGATCATCGACCCACAGCCTCCCAGAACACTGTGGCCAGTTGGACGAGTCACCAAGGGGATCCCCAGTGACGATGGGCGGATAAGCACAGCTGAGGTGAACATTAAAGGGTCCACATACACATGGCCAGTGGTTAAACTCATCCCCATTGCCAGCAATGCCGGAGGACTGAGACTCATCTCACAGCCCAGCAGGGACCTTTGTGTTATTACAAATTCACCAAGTGAATTTAGGGGCGGCTGTGCAAAGTTCCCTGCTCTGCCGTGTGGGGCGTTGCCGGAAGGCCCGAACAGTTGAAGGTACAATGGAAGAGCGTAGCAGCAGCTACATTAGCTGTATGATTGCTGCACACATCCACGGTCGTTGTGACGCTATCGTTCGAAACCAGGAAACAACACAACCCGATACTTCCTGTATGTTTATGGGTGGAATAAAGAGGGATAACAACATTCTGGAGTAGCTGCAGTTCTTCTTACAGAGAACCAAGGTCAGACCTGTGTATGTCAGCATACATAGTAATCTACAGCGACTTATTGCATTTAAACCCAGAGCCATTGTGCTTTACATCTCTGGGATGTTCATGAATGATCATCTGATTAATGGAGAAGAGCAAGTAACATCACAGGCAAACAGGAGTATTTAAAAATTGATTCAAGGACAAAGTCAAAGATAAATTGGAGTGTTGCAACAAAAAAATGAGACCCTGGAATAAAAGGAAGCATGACATGGAAGATGATCCATCATGAAACCAATTCCATTGGAAAGATGATAACAGAAAAAAACCTGAAGAGAGGAAGATCTGCAAACTCTAAATAGATTGTGATCTTTGTATCCAGGCAGCCCCACATTATTTACAAGCCTTTGGTATTTGAGCCTGACTTGATGACTGGACTTACATCATGCATAACTCTGCTTTAACAGCTTCAACAGGTTTCACATGATCACTCATCACTCTATCACAGGAGTACACCAGAAATGCAATGAGGCATTCCGGTTGGGAGGACACTGCTCTCTAAACAGTCTCCAGTTGCCAGGAGAGAGATTGAAAATGAACATTTTTAACAAAATTTCACCTTTTACTTAACATATTGTCTTTGTACCATGTGATTAGTTGACAAATAATAGTTAGCAGTACGTGTTTTGAGAAAGCAGATTCCATGTATCTTTTTCTTTACTGTCCACTGCAGCAACATTGTTTCAGGAAATGCACCGGGCTGATCGAGCAAAAGTGTAAAGTAAGTGACTGAATATTGTTATAACCTATTTTTTGGTCAGACACGCATAGTTGTGTTTCGTAGAGTGCATGTAGAAAATGAGAATGTATTACAAACAGAAGTCGTCTGCTTTACATGCCCTTTATGTGAACTCATTTGTCATAGAAAAAAATGTGTTACTTTCACACCATGCATCCTTCTGTTCTTCTATTTCTTGGCCAGCTGTTGATTGACGGGATTCTGGGGACACTTGTGATCTTCTTGGTGCTCGAGCTTTTGATCTGCATCACTGCCATGCTCTTTGGACTCAGTGTCTTAGCTACTGGAGGAAATCAGGTGAGAATCTTCCACAATAGAATAATTCAGAAAAAAAGAAATAATAGTAGAAAATTGTGTGTGTCTGCGTGTGTGTCTTGCAGACGACCAGCAGTAGACCTGTGTATCCTCAGAGTCGCCCCCCACCTGTTCCAGCTGTGCAGGCTGTTCAGATTGCTCCAGCTGCAGCTGAGCCATCTCAGGTACTGCCAGTTCTTTTTGGAGTGCAAGTGTGTGGAGCAGGGTAAAGGCTCTTGTAACTCAAACAACTTGGGTGCTGGAGGTCAAAAACACAAACCCAGGAGAATAGGAAATTGCCTTTCATTTGTTTGATTATTTTCAAAGAGCAAATACAGCTGTAAACAACACAAAGTCATATGACGAAAGATGTGTTAACCACTAATATGTGAGGGGGTTGATACAGTGTCACATCACCGCATGCTGCACATTCTGCAAGTGAATGACAATCCTACCATACAATAACTTTATTAAACTTCAAACTATCTATTTTTGGTCACAATAGGCTGCAATAATTTCTGTCTAAACTGAGATCATGTTTACCTGTCCCAAATTTGTTGAAATATGTATTTTCTTTTTAAAGGTAGCATCTCTTTTTGCTTCTCTCATTCTCTTTTGGTACATTCAACTATTTTAAATTTTTTTGCTGGTGACACTGTTCAGATGTGGCAGCATGCCCCCTCCTATTATATTAGGTCAGTGGCCAGAGTGTCTGACCTCTTAAGTTGCCTATCCTCTGATTTACCTTAGCCATCACTGACTAGATTTCCCCTCACTGCGTCTTTGGATTTCCTCAGACCCTTACCTGTCTGATCTCCCTGCTGTCTTGCCTCTGACACAGTTTTCCCAGGCTGTTGACCCTGGACTGTTCTTATTTTGTTTTCTGCTCGCTGCATGGTTTTATGAATAAACCTTTTACATGCATCCAGTCGTGTCATTGTGCAATTAAGTCCCTGACCTTTGACACAAAACAGGCAACACTTCCTTTCTTTTTTCTTAAACCACCATACTTGCTAAAGGGGGCATTAATTACGCTACATTGCAATGCATACTGGGGGAATTGACCACATGAATGAAAATAATGTCTCATGGATGTAAGATCATATAAAAACCATGATGTAATTTACCCCAATCACCAGTCCAACTTGACTAATGATGACATGTCATGTCATAAGGGAATGTGTGCAAAACGCTGGAGAGAACACAGACAGACTTGTGGCAGCATTGACTGCTTGTTATGAAGTCCTTATCTCCAGAATGATATGCAATTTCACATCAGAGTCCCCAAAAACATGTGGAAAAGTTGCTACATCTGACGCTGGTTGCTTGAGGTAAAAAGAGGTTGTCAAAATGAGTTACAAAAACCAGCAGAAATAACAAGAAAGTGTCAAAGTTGTTCACATCTCAAAGTGCTGCTGAATTTCATCTTAGCGAAAATGTTCAGAGGAGCCAGGTTTTTGTCTTTCATGCACATGATGAAACACTACATTAGCTTTTTCACATTTACAGTCAGAAACAAAATATATTTACAGTGACTGAATTTAAACATACACTGAATAAAGCCCCACCAAAGGAGATGGAGCTGCTGGCTGGCCTGTAGCATGGTCCACCAATCAGTCGATCTCCTCTCAGAAGTGACAGGCAAGCAGGGCCACAAAGTTTCCCTTTTTGAGGGAGTGGTTTACCCAGAAAATGGTGGTGGAACTGCAACACGGTTCGGAAAGTTCAAGGGGAATGAGGAAAGTTCCAGCACTGGCAATGCCACGATTGTGCCCATACCCTTCAATTGGGACTCGTGCTCATACATGCTGCCAGCCATGTACACAGCTGCCTGCTCCCTCTTTGTCACCAGGTGGCGGTATTCGTTACGGAGCCCGATTCTGAACAAGTGGAGGACATCCCCACTCCTCCCACTGAACCCCAAGTGGAGCCAATTGAAAGTACCACTTCAGAACCCTGAACTCAGCCCATCCTGTGATGTCAGTCGCAGAGGAGAGACAAATGTGTGTCAACAAACTGCACTACTTCTGTCAGCACCCTGTCACTCATTCTGAGTTGGACTCTGTTTTCACCCACTTCACAGAGTGACAGTGAATCTGTGGGTTAGGAGTTAATTATAACACAGGTAAAATGTGACTTATTGATGAGGTTCGAAAAACAGTGTTTGTTGTCCTACTTCTGGCATGGCATGGGTAGCATCAGTGTAAGCATACAGTGAGTTGCATTTATGTATCAATGAATTTTATTTCTAGTGTTGCTTTAATTTTTAAAACTACTAAAAACATATTCAGCTACTTCCCAAAGTCAAAATATCTGTGTTAGGTTTAATTATATGAATACATATTTACTCCACTGCTTGAGTGAGCACATGTTAAATCAAGTAGAAATACAGAAAAAAACAAGACATCAATATATTATTGAATTCACAAAGTATAGTGTGGATGATAGATACATCTTGAAAATAACACAGTCTACTTTCACTTTCACAAATCATGTCATTCTTGTGAGAAAGAAATTGTTCGAAAAGTATTTTACTGATTGTTTGCTTTGGTGCTAACTTTCTGTTTACTTGTTCACAAACTTTTTCAGTTCATCTCATCAATCAGGCCACTCTGGTGGTCATGCAAGGTTTTCTTAGTAAATGCTCTCCAAGCCCAGTTACAGTTGTAGTGAAAATGATTCCAGAGGTAAATACTGGATGTCAAATATGGCACTGTTGGTATATATTCTTTTTTGAGACACAAATTTGCTGGAAATCACAAAAGCTTTAGTTTGTCAAATGTGTCTTGAACGTGCTTTGATATACAACCTGTTAGTTTGAATAGAATTCTCTGTGGGAACCAAAGGATGGCATGAATACCCAATATGTAAAACCTTCGACATCTCAGTATTATACTGACAGTTAAAAAATAAAGTTGTGCAGGATAAAAAGGAAAAAGCAGATGTCATCATTTTTTTGCCAGATACCATTCTTCTTCATCTTCTTCCTGTCCTCCTCCTCCTCCTTTACTGTCATGTTGAATAAACTCTTCTCATGGAGGGGAAAATGTTTCTTATGCTTCATTTGTGTGTAGAGATTTATATAGTAATTCAAAATAACCATAGTATTTTTTGACAGGAACAAAATGAGCATGCTGGTTGATATTAACATTCAAATTTTGTTTCAACTAAATTTTATTTATAAAGCCTCGTATACAACAAAGTTGTCTCATGGTGCTCTACATCCAGTTGTGAAGAAGTAACCCAGCAATCCACATGAGCAAGCAGTTGGCAACAGTGGAGAGGAGAAACTCCCTTTTAACATGAAGAAACCTCCAGCAGAACCAGACTCCGAGGTGGATGCTTACTGCCTTCGCCGGGTTAGTGGATAGGAAGAAACAGCAGCAAATAGTTTACACCAAACATAGAAGATGGCAAAGTTAATCCACATGCTGCAGTCTTGCCAAGGGCAGGAAATACTGCACATCAGATTCCTAGTTGCGGCAGAGAACCCACAGAAGCAGACAGAGATGATAGACAAGACAGACAAGATGATAGTTCCGCAGACCTGCTTAATGTGGGAGTCAAAGCACAAGCTCTGATGAAATATGACTCCTAAACATGACCATACCCCTCTCCAATTGACCTCATACATATTTTTGGTTGAAAGGGTCATGGGTTCAAACCCCGAACCATCTTGTTGTGAGGTAAGAGCACTGACCACAAGGATACTGTGTGGCCCCATTCATAAAAACAACTTCAAAACAAACACATTTGTGACTTTTGATTGAGCACATTAAAATAATCCTAAAACAGCTAAGAAAATACAGATAGCTCAGATGAAATGACAATTCTGTTCTTCTCTTTACCCAAGTGCCAAGAACATACAATGTCAAGTGCTCACTCATGGACATCCACCCAAAGTCTGGCTCCAGGGGGTGTCCTGATGACCACAGGGGTACCCTATTTCTATCCATCCATCCATCCATGGTCTTTTGCTTATCTGAAGCCAGGTCATGGTGCAAGCAGTCTCAGCAGAGACTCCCAGACTTCCCTCTACCTGGCCACCACCCCCAGTTCCTCTGGTCGGACCCCGAGGTGTTCCAAGACCAGCTGGGTGATGTAATTCCTCCAGCGTGTCTGGGTCTTCCCCAGGGCCTTCTCCCAGTGAGGCATGTCTGGAACACCTCCTCAGGAGGTCACCAGGAGGCATCCTAAACAAATGCCTGAACCATCTGTGGTGGCTGATGTACCTTATTTTTTGTGTTTATTTTTCATGAGGGTTACTCTTATTTTTTTACTGACACAAGCTGAAAGTAATTACTCACCAAACTGAATTGTGTTTTTCTTTTGAGTCATTGTGTCACTCTCCCATTTTCTGTCTTGTCTGTTTCCTGTTTTACTGCCTCTTGTTTTGGGATCCTTGAATTCCTCACTTGTGTTAGATTGCATGATCCTGCCCTCATGTGCTTCACCTGTGCTTGATTATGGATCCTCCTCAACTTGTGCTGGGAGTTAATAGGTGCATTGCTTTCTGCGACCGATCGCCAGTTTATCTGTCGTGTTACTTTGCGTTCACCTTTGTTCCAGCCTTGTGCCCAGTTCCATGGTTTTAGTCTTTCCATTGCTAATCTATTTTCTCCATCTGACCTGAAGCTTCGCGACCCCCTTTTTTGGCATATCTGCAACCCTTTATGGAAGCTATAGTTACTTTTGGTGGACACAAATACTTGCTTACCTGATGTCGTCCATTTGGGTTTACCCCAGTTTAGTAACTGGTCACCAATGAACCCAGCCCACGTATTCCTGGAAGCCAAAACCCTTCACTCTGAGGTGGAGGACCTCCTCTCCATGCACCTCTGAGCTACTGATGAGCTCGAGCACTGAAAGGTCTATTAGGTTGTGAGAAGAGCCTTTCACTGCAGGCCGTGGTATCTGCAGTTTGAGACCTTCTCCACCCAATTATCCTCATTGGTTCAGAACTCACTCAACTCCATGTTTGGCAGCTTCCAGCCTGCTCCCACCTGTTCCAAGACTCCTGCTGGCTCTCCCTTCCTTGACAGCTATCACTCTTGAATGTACCTCTCCAAGTGGAAGACATTTTCTCTTTTCCTGACAGATTTCCCATTATCCCACTATAGTCATGAAGAGGACCATCACATTTTTGATCACACCTTTGAAAAGGTTGGTTCTGTCACAACTGTTTGTTGTGTGGTCAGACTTATTGAGTTTCTGATTTTAGCAGTTTTACTCAAATGTTATCTTTCAATGCAAAAAATTCAGATTCTATGTTTTTCTACTTAAAAATGAGCAACATAAACCAGCAACAACAAAAAAAAACTGTTCAGAACATTGTTTCAGAAGTAATATTAAATTTTTCTTTGACTGTAAAGTCAAGCCTTATCTTATGTTATATCTTATATCTCATGTTGACACAATCTACCAAACCTGCCTTGTATCACTTTGGGGTGAGGAAGCATGGAACAATTTCTAAAGTCAGGTTGCCATCTCAAAATTTTGATAAAGGTGTAATTTTAGTATTCATTTCCAAATATGTTGCTCCTCATTGTACAGTTTGGTTCTCTCGAATATTCAGATTTGATCAAATTTGCACATATGTCAAGAAATCTTTGGATTTGATATACACAGCTTTGGGCTGAGTAAACTATCATAATTTTGTGTTTTCTGTTATGTGGCTCTCTCATATTTTCCAAATTTAATAAGGCCTATGGATTTACAATTGCTGAGTGAGTGGTTTTCTTTATACACAAATCTGTAATCCCTTGGTGGTGCATTGGAAGAATTTGAAACGAAGATCAATCTGATTTTCAAAAAACTTCGTAATGGAGCAGCAAACTTGAATTAGTGAGTTTGGGAGCTTTATAAAAGGGAGGATCTCAAACCCTGTAAAGAAGGTTCATCCTTGGATATGTCCAAAACTTCCTATTCTTTGCCATCTTTAACAATCTAATGTGCAACTCTAAGCCTATTTTTAAGATCCCTTTCATTAAACGTTACATTTCTACTCCTGTGGGAGGCCAAACACCTTTTTATCCACATCTATAAATTGCTACGTGCCACGTTTCTGTCCTGTCTGTTTCCTGTTTTATTTTGGTAGCTCACCTCATCTCTGGTTACAGGCTCCTTGACTTCCTCTCCATCTGTGTGAATGCATGGTCCCCCTCCATTTGTTTGAAACAAATTTTATTAAACACCTTCACATTGCCACTGATTTGCAGGAACACAACAGTGAGTTTGACAGTAGGCATGGACAAGCACAAAGACATGCACTGTTCTTTTGATCCAGCACTGATGAACATACAGCGGATGTAATGCTACAGCAACTGTGCCAACATTGCAGAGTTGCATGGCAAACATCTATTGAAAGACCATTTAATCGCTTCCAGAGCCAAACTCGACCTCAAAAAGTGTCTCAGCAAGAGAGGACAGAAAAACATTCTTGCAAAGTCCCATGTGGTGAAGATATATAAAGTTAAAGTGAGATGGCTCCAAGTGTTACTATTTTTCCGAGATGTTTAAACAGTTTGTTTTGTTTTTCTTTTAAGTACACAAAGTGAAAAATCCTTGTTGACCTGATGAGCAGCTCCTCCATCGGGGGAACCTCCACATCATGCCGTGCGCCCAGCTTTCAAACATCACCGCTGTCCTTCCCCTGCAAAGGCATCGAGTTCATGTGACGAGGGTAGACTGAAACAACCAGTTGAGTCACCTTGCATTGTCGGTGGGAGGGGGGGGGGGATCCACTACATCACCATCTGTGCTCAGACAGTTATCTGGAGGGTTGTGAGATGGCAGTGCTTACTTGTCATTGTTTAAAAGACCATGTGGACACCCTGAAGACTCAGCGGATTCTTATGTGGACCCGTTGCCTGACGTTAAACATCACTGACGCCACCAGGTAGATGTGCGGGAATCTGATCCACAGCCGCCATGCCAGATTGAAAAATATCAACAAAGTCCTTGTCAAGCCTTGGGAAAACACTCCATATGTCCGACCAGCGAAGCCCGAAAAATGGAGCACGGAATAAGACAGACCCGCCATATAGGCCCCCATCCACCCAACAGTGTCTCGGGTTGTTAGCGTGTCAGCTGGTCAGACGAGGTGACAAAATGCTAAGACTTCACATTTAAATTGCAAATGGAGGCCAATGTCCAACTCTCACATTTATTGTGTTGCCAGAGCTAACGGGCTGCACCTGTGCCTGCTCTGTGATTAGACTCACCTGGTGCTCTTAGTTTATATGTGGGCATCTGTTTAAGTCTTGTTACCAGTTTGTCTGTGTTGTCACACTGGCTGCTATCAGCTTTTATTTGCAGCTCTCATCTTGTGTACTGACCTTTAGGATCCCTGAGCCTGTTTTGCCCTGTGTTTGGACCCTTGAATTGCCTTCTAGATCTTGGATTTGTCTCGTCTCTCTGGATTATCTCTGTTGGATTCTGACCCCTGCCTGTTCCTGACTACATCTCTGGATTACCTTTAGTTATGTCTGTTTTCTGGTAAATGAACTCTGGACTGTTTACTTTCTAATTTGAGTATAAATAAACTGCTTGTCAAGCTCTTACTGAGTCTGTCGTGCTTTTGAGTCTGTAAACCCAGTTTGACAGATAAAATCTTGTGGCTAATCCTAGATTTCTGATTATATTCAGAAAAATTCACATGAAATAACATCAACCTTTTAAAAAAAAAAAAAAAAAAAAAGGTTCTGTTAAGTGAAAGTAATAGCTGACATGAATTTTTTTTTGGGAAGAAAATCATCTTGAGCCTAACTGTTCTGTCCCAAATGGACAGAAGGAGCAACTTCCAACTCTGTCGCCTTGATCTTTTTCATGAGGTTCTTAAAACTAAGTGGGCAGTTTTGTTACGGACCAGTTCAGAGACTCAATTTCAAGACAACACGACAAGGCAGACAGTTCACAACACATGTATTTATATCGATGAACGCCATAAGCAAGACCATACAAAAATCAGGACTTGTCTTACGAGTCAAACTGCTCCCTCTGGTGGACTAACTTGCCTACACGCATGATATAAAGCTACTCAGCTTTTAACAGGAAGTGGGACAGGAACGACAGACTTGCAACCACTGATTTGGTGGAATATACCCTAAAAAAAAATTAGTTTTAATGTTAGAGCTTTATGACTTCCCACTGTCTGTGAATGTGTATGGAAAGAGGTGAGAGCAGGGGGGGGGGGGGGGGGGGGGGGGGCGCACGTGTGTGTAAAAGAGAGTTGAAAGAATGAAGTTGAGAAGTGAGAATGAGGTGGGCGAGTGAATTTTTTCTTGTCTTTTTGCTTGTGGTTGCAGCCAACAGAAAACTGGGTTGAGTGGCGCTCTGTGAGCCGCCTTCAGCTCCTCTGTAGGTGAGACACAGCTGCTGCCGTCATGTGCCTGCCTCCACAACTGATTAGCAACACCTGTCCACATTCTTCGTCGGCACATCTTACTCGCGCCTACCTGGAGAGTAGGAGAGGTGGAAGCAAGGAAGAGGGGAGAGAGGGGAAGGGGGAGGAAGAGGGTGCCACGCCCTGGCTCCAGAAGCAGAGGAGGTGACAAATTTCAAGCAAACTTGATTTCAGTGTTACCTCAAGGTGGCACATTCCTTCAGGTGACCAAAGACAAATGAACAGATGAGATTCAGTACAATGCACAGCTCCAGGTCCAAGACCCTGTGACATTCACTCACTAATGACCCCTGTGACCTTTGACATTTCCCAAGGTGTCGCAGCTCTGAAAGTTTGCACAGTGCATGGCTCAACCTCCACTCCCCTCCTGGGAGTTATTAATTTTCCCTCCATTTTGTGATTTGAAATTTCCAAAAGTGCCTTCTCAGCTACCACACAGTGATCATTGACCCCACAGACCCCAAACACAGCGTGGGGGATGGCCATGAATTTCTAAAGTACGATGCAGGTTGCGGTTGTCCCCAGAGTAGACGACACAATATGCTAATTTGAATTTTTACAATACTCTACTGGTTGCAGTCGTTTCCTAAAAGTACATGTTATTATAAATCTTGATATATTAGCCTACTGTGAATTTCGACAGTACCATGCTGGTTGCTGTGATTTACCAGAATGCACGATATTACTTTGAAATTTTTAGTGGTTGCTGTAATTTTTCACAATACATTACTGTGATTTTTTTGCCATACTTTACTGGTTGAGGTTTTGTCACACTCCACGTTTCTGTCCTGTCTGTTTCCTGTTTTATTTTGATAGTTCACCTTCTCTCTGGTTGCAGCCTCCTTGACTTCCTCTCCTGTGTGATTGCATGCTCCCTCCCTAACGTGCTGCACCTGTGCCTGCTCTGTGATTAGACTCACCTGGTGCTCCTAGTATATATGTGGGCTTTTGTACTTGTATTGTTGCCAGTTTGTCTGTGTTCCCACACCAGTCGTAACCAGCCTTCATTCCCTGCTAGAGTTCCGCGTACCGACCCATTGGTTTCTGACTACCAAGCCTGCCTTCCCTCTGAAATCACCTGCCTGTATATGATCCACTGGACTGACTTTTGGATTTGCGTTTGCCTCGTCTCCGTGGATTCCCCAGTTTGGTGGCTGACCCCTGCTTGTCCCCGAATACATCCCCGGATCATCTGCATTAAGCCTCTACTGGGTGTTGAACTGAAAGTCAGCAGACGATTGCTGACCTCCATTGTGCGGTGGAGTCAGAGAGGAAGTTGAAGGAGGAGCCTGAGCGGCAGTTAGCTCTCATGAAGAAAGACAAAGATGAATCTGAACTGCGCAACGTGCAACTCACGTCAGAGGTGAGTGGCCTCAGAGAGGCTCTTCATGTCCAGGAGAGAGACTGGAAAGCTCTCGCCCAGAGACATGAAGACCTCTCTGTTCAGGTGGAGTCAGAGCAGAAGGAGAACGAGGAGCTCATCCGTATGATGGCTTCAAATCAGCAGACAATTGCTGACCTCCATTGTGCGGTGGAGTCAGAGAGGGAGTTGAAGGAGGAGCATGAGCGGCAGTTAGCTCTCATGAAGACAGAGAAAGTCGAGCAAAACCTGACCGACTCCTTGAAGGAGGAAGAGCGCTGAGCTGCACGCGAGCAGAAGGCCAAGCGGAGGAAGGAGGCCGCCAGGGAGGAAGCCAACTTTTATGGGACCACGGCGACCACGAAGGGACTTTCACGTCGCTAAACAAGTGGTGAGCAGAACAATAAACAGACAATGGCCGCTCGAGCTGGAGTGATTTTTGGCGCTATCGGGATAGCAGCTTAGCAGCGCAAGCGAAAATAAAATGGCGGCCGCTCGCTATCCCACCGATGCTTTTGGACACGAAACGAACTATTTAAACCCGTTCATGTCGCTAACCAACGTGCCGGACAAGGAACAATGTCCTGTGGGAGCTTATGAACGCAAGGCCGAGAAAACGTGCGACCATTACAACCCATTTTTGTGCGACGAAAGCTGCGCTCAAGCAATGGCGGATGGAGATAACGTGTTCGCGCCGTCAGACAGCCCCGTTCAAGTTGCCTCCATGAATCCTTTTGTCGGAGTCAGCCATCAAAGCTACGGCACTGCCGGAAGCCCAGACGCCTACATGACCCTGTTCCCTGCTCCAAGCGTGTCTCCAAAGGTGCATTATGCCGACACAAATCCCTTTGCCAGTGCACACCAGGGAAATTTTGTGCATAGCACACCAGCGGTGCCCAACCCGGAAGCGAGCATGCTCCCCATGTTGCTCCCCAGCATTCATCCGAAAGACACAGTGCACGGATATTCCCTGATGAACCATCACCAGCGTCCGTCTTCTCGTAAGAGCCACTCCGCGCCCCAGCACGCTCCTCCGCCAGACAGCGATGAGGATGACGACCCCAGAGAGAGAGTTCCAACTCTACGTCCCGGTCAGTACGACAGCAGTACACCATGGAGAGAGTTTCTGCACAGATTCGAGAGTTGTGCCGAGGCAAACCACTGGACAGCAAAAACGATGGCCATTCAGCTGAAATTTTACCTTACTGGAGCTGCTGGTGCCATCATTCACAGAAACCCTCGTTCATCCAAATGGGACTACCGCCGCCTGCTGGAGGAACTCGAAATTGCATATGGCCCATCTTCAGATCATGCAGCGGCTGTGGTGGTGGAGCTTTGGCAAAGAATACGTAAACCAGGCGAGGCGCTCCATTTATTCAGAGATGACATTCATGGGAGAGGGGCTGAGCAAGATGCAATAGCTGTCGAGGTTTTCACAAATGCCATTTTCTGCCATTATTCACTCCTCACTTTCCACTGGGTATGTCCCCTCATCTTTTAAATCTGCAGCAGTATCCCCCATACTCAAGAAACCCGGTTCTGATCCTAATAACTTCAATAACCTCCGCCCCATCTCCCACTTACCATTCATTTCCAAAATCCTGGAAAAAACTGTTGCCAACCAACTCCATTCTCACCTGACCCACAATAACCTGTATGAGCCCTTTCAGTCCGGTTTCCGCCCCCGTCACAGCCCCGAAACAGCACTTATCAAGATCACTAATGACCTCCTTGCAGCAGCTGATTCTGGTTCCCTCTCCATCCTCATTCTCCTTGACCTGAGTGCGGCCTTTGACAC
>JAUESE010056568.1:6640-21078 GCA_032274725.1 Malacoctenus triangulatus
GTCCAAAACTAATTACGACCACTGAGCAAGGCACCGAAATCCCAGAGTGCAGAGTGCCCCCCTGGCACTGCACTGCCGCCCACTGCTCCTCATAGGAGAGGTTAAAGTTGGTCACAAACACAACAGAGTTAAATGCAGAGAAGAAACTTTCATTAAATCATAAAAAACTGGAAC
This sequence comes from Malacoctenus triangulatus, assembly GCA_032274725.1. NCBI lineage: Eukaryota > Metazoa > Chordata > Actinopteri > Blenniiformes > Labrisomidae > Malacoctenus > Malacoctenus triangulatus. The sequence continues at coordinate 6,815 of JAUESE010056568.1, forward strand.
TCTACCTTGATTTAACTATTCTAGCTTGACAACTTATACAATTAAATGCTCCTCCACTGGCCAATCACAAGCCTGCAGTCTGCTGACGTCACATTTACACCTTGAAATCTGGCTAATGTGTCAAAGAGAGTACCTTGTACCAGATACGACTACCTCATGGAAAACCTCCGAACTGGGCTCAGTTGAGCCCAGTTTGTGCAAAAAGAAAGAACCACACAAGCTCTGCAGTATTAATCTTGTTTATCTGCTGCATTTAACCGCACTCAAAGTTCAACCGGTCTTGAATGCTGCAGCAAAAGTCCTTGAAAACTCAAGTGAAACAATCTATATACCAGCAGCTTTAAGATCAGCTTGACATCCTCAAGTAAAGGTCACTCCGTCTAATTCAGAACTGAATAAAAAAAAACGGAGCTCCGCGGAGTTCGCGGCGACTCGACTTTCCAGAGTTTATGTCCTCGTAATCCTCTTCGGAATTCGTGTTATGTAAATAAACCTATTACGATAAATTTTACATGTGACATGGCGTCGGCGAGCAGGTGGTTTGCGTGAACAACATGCTTTCTGTCACCTTGTCGGGAGGAATAATCACTGAAATAAGCAAATAAAAACGTTGTGCACAACGTGCCGGATGTGCGCCGTGATGAAAACAAGAGGGCTGAAACATGAAGGCGATGCAGCAGGACGAATCCCGCTTTTTTTTTTTCCACCGTGTTCTATACACACTCGTACAGGCACACACTCGCTACACATAAACATATTATATGGTTTAAACACACAATTCAGCCAGCCATGCAGTAAGCTGGAGTTGACAGGGTTCATTTGGAAGATGTGAAATATTTATGAGAGAAGACTGCAGGGTAGGGAGAGGAGATGAAAATAGCCAGAGAGAAATGGAGGCATGGCAAATAACGAGACAAATGAAATGATGATGAGTTGGCCAAACTGAGATGGCCTTACGTTACAGCTGAGCGGGGAGACACGCGAGCTTAAATAAGTCATCGGGATTCCTGCGTTATTAGTTCGCTGCGTCGTCCCGGGAGGAAACAAAGACGAGAGGAGCGTGAATAACGTCGCGTCGCACAGGCGACAATTGGCGCCCGTTCCAGTCGTCTTGACATCAATCCATCTATCTTCAACGCTGTTACCGAGTTAGTGCTGCAGGACGCTGGAGCAGATCCGAGCTGACTTGATGTGAAAGCACGGTTCAAGCAGGGCGGGTCGGCAGCTCTCCACAGACAAAATGTTTACATGCAGCTTGAGAAGGAAGCCAACAAGAACCCCCGATAATGTGGTCGAAGGAACGCGTAAACTGAAAGAACCCAAACTCGGTATCTGTTTGTGAGGCGACAGTGCAGACCACTGTTCTACGGTGGGGTCCGATTTTCTCCTTTCAAACAAAACTCACTGAAAAATTTTGTCTTTTTCAGTCTCCAAATTAATTTTTTGGGACAATGCACACATGCTACGATAAGCCAAAGAAGGTACAGAAATAGTAAAAAATGAACAATACCAAATTCCATCTTTAGAGCTAAAAAGAAGCAGGATATTCATCCCTCTGCTTCCTCCTTTCTTTCCTCTTTTCCTTTATTTAATCTATCTGGCAGCGATTTAAGCCAAACGAGCGCTATCACCTTGCTAATGAGGGGCTCCGATGGCAGATGTATAAATCCAGGATTCCCACCAAAAGGCTGCGCAGAGGGCAGAAATACAGACGCTTTAGAAACGGATTGTTGCAGTGAGTAAAGACGGTGGAGAAAAAAAAAAACGAAAACAGACCGAGACGTTAAAAGGGAAAGTCAGAAAAGTGGAAAGAAAACATAAAAAATAAAGTTTGAGGAAATAAAAAAGCTAATCCTGGACCAGCAGAAAGGATGACAATTGACAGTAATTACACGTCCTCCCCTGTAATTATGAGCTTTTTTTAAGCGACCCCTCTTCTCACAAGGCCTCGGTAATCCTCCGGTCATTGCCGCTCCTCCGTCTTCTGACAGTCCCTCTACCTCCAGATCTAAATAGCAGGGCCTGGTCAAGCCAAATAAGCAAACCACCGTGAACTACAGGGGCTTTCCTTTCGCCACAAATAACACTTGAGAAATGATGTCACATTAAAACCCCGATCTCACTATCTAATTACCCAAAAATGTGCTTAGGAAGCACAAAGTGCGACGAGGGATGAGAGCTGGGCTGGACGCAGGGAGAAGGGAGGAAAGCTGCTTCACCGCAAACAGGGAGAGGAAGACGAAAAAGGCTGCTGGGTGCAGTCGCAACGGCTCATTTGGGTATTCTGGTGGCTGCATGAACTAATGTTATGAAGGACCCAGGATCTTCGCAGTTTGAGGTAATAATACAGAAAAGATTCGAGACACGCCGCAGATGGAGGTTGGTGCGACGCTGCTTAGAAGGCTGCAGGGGAGATAATGAAACAACACAAAGATTTCACTGTAATTACATCAAACTCTGCGCAGAAGCTGCTCAAAGAGCCAGCAAATAACAGATTTCCGTGAATTTTTCTTGAACAAAAACTAAAACTGTCACAGTTATTGCACTGCATTTTTGCATTGACGGAGCACATAAAGAATTAACTTGTCTTGTTCTCGCAGTTTTTCCTCCTCAAAAATCTCCCGTCAGAACTCGGAGACGAAAAGCGTTCTCTTGGAAACTCTTCAAACTTTGACTTTGATGCTCGAATGATAAAGTTTATGGTCGAATTAAGTCACAAAAACACTGACAAGTGACAGAAACAAACTGGAGCGATGTTTCTGGAGAGCATCTGTGAGCGTGCAATAAATCCTTCCTCTGCAGAGGCAGATAGGGAGCGAACGAGAGAGATAAAGCCTCAGAGGCTGAAACGACTTAGAGAGAGAGAATTGTCAGGAGAAGGAAAATAATTATGATAATATAAACTAGTTTGAAACAGTTTATCTCCATGAGAAAAAAAAAAGTCTTGAGGAAATTAGGAATGCCAAGTAACAAAAAAAAGCAATAATAACTATTGTGTGCAGCCAGTTGCCTGCAGCAGCTCCAAAATCCTCCAAAAGGACCAATTAGGAAATGAATTTTGAAAAATGTCAGAGAAGTGGATGTTTTATAAAGCTGTGGAGGGAATTGAAATCGGTTTAAATTAAGTGGAGAAAAAAAAGTGAGCAGTGACTCTTATTTTTCTTTTTCCTGACTGATCGGTGATGAATTGTTTCCATGCAACATGTTTATATGTTCCACATGTCAGGATTTTCAGCCTATCAGATGAAGCTTTGTCAGAAAGATCTTAGTTACCAATGTAGATGTGTAGCAAAAGTCATAGATTCTCTGAATGGGGCGTCGTGATGATGGAAGTGACAGAGATGAGCGAGTAAAAGAGCCCGAATAAGAACTTATTTCTTAGAGCAGCGGTTCCCAAACTGAACCTTTTAGAGAGTTGCTACAGATCACGAGAGGATGTCGAAGCCTCTGTCTGGTTTGAGGTTTTAAATGTTCGAAATGCATAATTCAGAAAACCAAAATAAGACTGTCTTTAGAACTTTATAGCAAACCTAAAAAAAGACTGCCCACTCCTTTTATTTTGAAGGCTCAGGTCATCACAAGTACACTCGAAGGCTCCTTTCCTTCACCGAGATGCAGAGGGAAGAGCTTAGCATCGACCCAACCAGAGAAAAATGCACTTTATTTTCATGTTGTTTAACTTGCTGCTGCTGCCGCTGTGTTCCACTTCCTCTGCTTGGCTTTATTGTGTTGTGAAGTGTGCAAAAGAATTGATATTCCCTGTGATGTACGGCGCAGCGAACAAGAATTCCCCCCCTCCAGGGACAATAAAACCCGACTAACTAATCCAAAAGTACGGGAACACGCTTCTAGTTTGGAAGGGATTATGGGTAATGATGTTTACACCTCGGGGAAGACGGGAGGAAACGAGAAACAAAGATGATACACCTGAGATATTTGCCTCACACCAACAAACACGAGCAGCAGCTGAAGGTCTCGACGACTTCAAGTGCCGCCGCTGCACTATTTCTGCACAATTTCAGCGCACAAAGACGTCAGCTGCAGTGTTTTTATAAGAGCCGATAAAAATAGCAGAAGAGAAACGACTGCTTATCAAAGGGAAGATGAGAGAAATGTGTACTGTTGCACTTGTGGGTCCTATCTTTATTAAATCTTTATTGCGTTTGCCAGGTATCAACCCGGAGACGTGTCCGACACGTTGCCGGCGTTCACGTGATTTTTATCGCCTTTTCTTATCTTCTTATTTACAGTGCCTATCTCTCATCGCCTCAATTCTCATTTCCTTTCTCTTATTTTTGAGCGATACGAGCCCGAGGACGGCTCCCAGCTGAGAACATCCGTCTCTTCTGGTCATTTTCTTTTTTTATCAGACGAAGAAAATAGTCGCGGCTCTCCTGGCTGAAGTTTGTACCAAGTAAAGTGGACCAAGCTCCGACAGGCGTGAGCCAGTTTGTCCAGAGGAGACGTGAGATTCAAAAAGTCTGTGGTGAGATGTAAATAAATATAGATACACCCAAGTGGCCACAACTAAATACTTAATGGTCAGAAAGTGAAATATAAATGCTGGATATTAAAAACAAATCATGACCCGAGTATGAAATAAGATCAAACATTGAACTCGTTTGAACCAACTGCATTTTCGGCTGTAATTGTGGCGCTGCAGAGCTGCTGTCTCTCGCAGTGCTGTTCGCCGAGCCGGGTGTTTTGTTACTCTTTATCTAAACTCCTGTTTACTTGTGTTGTCCTGTCCTGAAATAAATGAGAAGAATGGGAAGATGTCCGAGTCAGTGGAGCGGTCGCATCTTAGTCACTGGACTGACTCACAGAGCGCTGACAGCTCTGCTAATGTGTCACATCAACACCAATACGAGCTTCAAACCGAATGCCAACTACGAGCTTCATTGGTACTTCTCATTTGCAGTAACGAGTAAAGTAACTCCAGTACTTTTGAATAGGGACAGATAACTATCTCTAATGTTTAGCAACTGAAGCATTAGCACAAATTCAAGCTTTCTGCTTCCTGCAGTATTTATGTCAGTTATCTTATTGCTGCTTCCAAACAAGATGCTAAAATCCAGATTATAGAGCATCTTCCTACGAAGATTTATGTAGTTTTTAATGTAGTAACACATTAATTCAAAGATGTATTCCTAAGTAATGATCTGCTGAAAAACGACGAGAGGAAGAAGTCCCAAACGCTGCGCTCAATCGAAGCGAAATAAACGTGTGCGGTGCGAGTGTGTTTGCGTGTCCCTGGAGGCCGAGCGAAGCTGTTGCCATAGCCACAGGATTTCCCCTCTGGGATGCGTCTCAACCGGAGAACCACAGTGTCCCGCAAAATACTCCTCAAGTCCGCAGCTGCAGACGAGAGTCCGTGTCGCGGCGCCGGGGCGTGCCACGCCGGATAAATTCGCGCTGCGTGCCCTCACTCAAAAAATGGTAGTGACCGTTGTGATTCGGGCGCGCACCATCTGTCAAGCCGCGGGAGTGCGGGAGTGGAAGTAGCTGGAGCATTAGCACAGCCACGCTGAGAGCTATAGCCAGTTTGTTGTCACTTCAAATACTCACCTCGTCCACAGAAAGCAGCGCTGGAGGGGACGTGAACCGCAGCAGCAGCTCGCCGTGGCACACATACATTTTTTTTTTTTTTTACATAACTGAAGAAGCCCCAAAAAAAAAAAAAAAAAAGGCCAAAATGCCAGCAGTCACGCACGCACACACACAGCTCGCACACATTGATAGCAAATGAAAAGGAAACGGTTTAATAACATCTTCAATGCAGCTTTAGAAGTCATGTCGAGTCCAGGCATCTGTGGCGCACACATAAATGGATATTCTGTCATTCACTCATGGACACACTGGGGCACATGCCCACACATCTGCACCCCAAACACACACACACACACACCCACCATCTCACACACACACACACTCGGAGAGACACTAGACACAGTGAAGGAGCTTGCTGTGACAAGGGAATAATTCTCCTTTTGACACAGCCAATCCCTCTGAAGACAAAAGAGGAGTCATACACCGACACACTGCAGCCCTCAGAGGGAAGCGACACACACACACCCCGACGCCACGCACACCCACGTGCGCGCACGCACACTCGCGCCTGTTGCAGTGACACTGCCACCCCCTGTGGTGACTTAAAAACTGGCCTACGCCGTCATCTGTGTGTCTGCTGTGTGTGTGCGCGCTCGCTTGCCAACGAAGGGCTGTACGTGTGAAGTCCTGCTCTCACATTAGACGAGCGACGGGGAACAAAAGACAAAAGGAGCCCGGGAGGAGAGAGGCGGGAGGGCTGGAAGCAGCTGGAGCACGTGGTGGTCCGAGAGCAGGCAGCTGATACTTGTCAAGGTGGGACATCAGCTTCCAAAAGTCGCTGTGTAAGGTTCACATCTTTGGACTCTTCTCGTGAGAAACAGGAGGAGCCTTCCAGAAGCTTTGCTACGACCTCATAAGTGTGCAAAGTTGAGGAGAGTTTTCTCCGTACTTGTTCACATTATTCGAAAGGTCAAAACATATTGGGGCAGATCGTGCAACAGCTTCGCAGCGCTGAAAGTACAAATGATCGCATCATTTTCCGACTATTTTTACAACATTGCTTCGATGTTTCCTGCGTGTTTTTTTTTTCCTTTCTTTTGAAAAATAACTGGTGAAAAGGTCACAGAAGATGAAAAACCAGGCAGATCAGGGCAGCGCATGTTATGTCAGCACTCTTCTGCTCGCTCTCTCTCTCCCTCTCTCTCTCTCTCTCTCTCCCTCTCTCTCTGCATGGCAAACATCAAACACATTGTGGTCTGTTTCATGCTCCCTGCAGCCCATTATGGCTTAATGCTTCAAGGGCCGTCTTACTGACTTCAGCATTTTAACAACTTCAGTATACTCACTCACCAGGCCGACACACGTACACAAATAGAAAGCGCACTCACAAACACACACACACACACACACACACACGGTCGCGCGGCGAGCAGAGACGGGAGCCCAGATGCGGGGATTGACACACTCTAAAGTGCGGCAGAGTTATGAGCCTGCACACTGTGGCGCTGCAACAACTGTTGCTTTGGCTTTAATCTGCCTGAAGAGGAAGGCCAACAGGAGCACGGGGGCTTTACGCCGACGTTAACCTTCAAATAAGCCTCGCCGCTCTTATCTCCCAGTCGGTTAATGAGTTCCATTCATATGCAATTTGGTGTGATCAATTAGTTATCCATCATGTGAGATTAAGAATAGCACATTAGGGAGAATGAGTGGTGCAGAAGAGGCTCAGGAAACAATACTGTGTGTTTTATCTCGATGCGTGGCTTTTATTTGTCAAGTTTGGAGCCTTTATTCAACTAGAGGGCGCTTCTCCCTGAAATAACAGGTAATATTGTTAGTTTTATGAATAAAAGTGATGCATGTATTCTTGTTTCAAACAGATGCAACAAGCTTTTATTGCTAGTTTGTAATGCAGACGCAGGAATGTTATTGTTTTCTGCATTATGAGGAGAAGTACTGCAGGCTTTTTGCAATTATTCAAACAACTTTTGTGCCCGACAGAGTCGGAAAAGGTTCCCAGACTTTCATCTGAGTTTCCGGGTTAAATTTCTCTTAACTTTCAGGGACCGACTGGTCTCAGGACAGTGTTATACGAACGTTACACGCTGAAAAACTGACACAGAAATAGATTAATATGGCATTTGTATAATCTCAGGCAAAACCAAAAGCAAATAGGGTTTAAATTTAATTTCCTTTCAGTTGTTTTTTCCAGCTTAACTCTCCATTGAATCTCCCCTGGCACTGTTTGCATTCCCTCCTGGGAGGTCCGTCTCCCACTTACAAAACCCCTGTTTTAATTTACCTCATGCATGTTAATGAGACTCACTTCAGATCCAGATTTGCACCATTTACCTCCCCTACCGTCACCTCTGTTTGGCCGTGTTTCCATTACGAGGCTGCGCAGTCGAAGATAACTCGTGTTTTTTTTCCGTTGCCACGCCAGTAAAATCATCGAGAGGGAATTAATAATAATGGCACGGCAGCGTCAAAACAATCAAGAACATGTGAACATATTTTTTCATAATCCCATCTGGCATGACTGTACAACGCTGAGGGGCGAGAATAAGATGTCACCACGCATGCACGGGTCAAGGAGAGACCGTGGAGGGTTGTTGGGTTTTTTTTGCACCAGCAGCAGCGGGTGGTTGATATCCAGATACCGTGCGAGCATTTCCCCCGAGATTAAGAGCTTAAACACGTACAAGACAGTCAACGATTTGCAATTTGGGGTGAACCGACACACGCAGGGACGGTGAAATGAAGATGTGCTCGGCTGGATTAATCGGCGCGGTGAAAGTTCAGCCTTGCACATATTTTTTCAGGCGCGTGTTGTGCTGTATTGGTTTTGCAGACTCTCTCCGGCTACCAGCTGTGTTTTATGCCGTCTCTGTATCCCTTCTCTGTTTAACCTCTGGCTTGGAAGAGGTGCAAAGAGAAGCAAACACACTGGCAGCCATTATCTTATCATTACCCTCAGTCAGAGAGGTGAAAGAGTTGCCCTGGGAGCTTTTCAACTAAAAGAAGAAGAAAAAAAAAAGAAATCCATGCTCTGTTTTCAGCAACAATGCTGCCATTGTATAATTCAATACTTTAACTGAAATTCTGGGTCAAGCTGCTGCTGGGTTCAAAACATTCCCATGCCTCTTATATCGAGCTGCCACGCCGATAAGTACATCATGTTTCCAGCCACAAGCCAGTCCTCCATCAACGAGACCTCCGAGCAGCGGCCCCACTGTATCATTAACCAAACACTGGTTAGAGATGACACTCGGCAGCGCCGCGCAGCTCGCAGTGGGTCTGTAGCAACCGGCAATCAACAACAACACAAATACGGTGCCGGGGAAATCAATGCCACACCGATATGTTCGCAGCCTTCCCGCGGATGCCGCGTGCAGCTCGACTCTTTTGTTTAAGCTTTTGTGACGTTGGGAATCTAACACTTGTGGGCTGCCAGCTGCTTTCAAAGAGCGCCGGGCGCCTCTCTCTTTAAGGGCTGATGAGAGAGAGAAGAATGTCATCCCCGAAAGACAAAAAGATAAGTCATCAAGACTGTAATGATGGGGTGGGACAGGGAGGGGGCAGAGCAGGGAGGAGGGAGGAGGGGGGACGGAGGAGAATTGTAAGAATCAATCATCCGCTTTCAGTAAACACCAAAAAAAAACAAAAACAAGAACAGTTTCCAGAACTGATTACACGTCACGGAGGTAACAAAGCGTCTTCACAGTGGCTTCAGGTTGACGGTGTTCTCCGTGAACCTGTTTTCCATACCGAAGCGCTCGGCTTTAAGTGCTCCCATGGTCCAGTAAACATTGCTTCAACACAAAGATAACAAACAGCCCGCTCTTAACTCGATGGCTTTTCTTCCGCATGGATTTTCCTCCGGGGCAAATTACTTAAGGACAGGGGATAGTTATCTGAGCTGTTTCATGAGCCGTATCAATTTTGGAGCAATATCGAGGAATCTCCGCTCACCACCGACTGAGCACAAACAAACAGACGCAGTGAAATGAGACACACCTCTTCAGCTGAGGGGAGCTGTCTTTTCCATCTTAAATGTCTAATAAAATACTGAAGTCATATAAAACTAAAGTGTAATAAAAACTCCCACATAATCAAGCATGAATAATTTATTTTATTTCACATCTTTAAAGTTTGATACCAACCAAAATGATACTGAAACTTCAACATCCTGCTCAACCATTTTTGCACAACTACACTCAACCTGATCAACCTTCTACGATCATACCTGGTGTTTACATTTCTTTTGGTTTATCTCGTTTTAATTTGAACTCGCTTTTTAACCCCCGCACTGATTCTGTCTTTATTTTATCAGCTAAACTTTAAGGAAATAGAAATATTTTAGGGGATCAAATGAAATTTGACTTTATTTTCAAACAAACGAGAGTAGAAAAAAGGATGCTCTGGATGGAAAGGGTCAGTTATTCCATCAGTCCATCCATCTATCTGTCCGTCCATCAACACCGGATTAAAATACAAAGTTAGGATTAACATGGAAACTGTAAAAACTGATTGAGTTCATCTTCAAAGCTTAAAAAACTGTAGATTTAAATGAATGACCAAGAAAGTCCAAGAGTTGTTACCCAGGTTGGGTCTTATGGTGCAGTTTGCATGTTCTCCCTGTGCAAACATGCGTTTTTATCAACTAACTCTGATTTCCTCTCACAGTTCAGAAACATATAAAACTGCCCTGTGATGGACAGGCAAGCTGTCCAATGTGGACTATGTCTTCTGCTAGATATTAGCCGGGACAGGCTCCAGATTAGGCCAACCCGGACTCAGATAAAGCAGGCGCGGAGGACGGATGGATCGGTGCACGGATATCATTTCACAAGCTATTTTGTGTGTCAAGGAGTTCTTTTTGATAAACTGTGCGATGGCCGTGAAAAAAAGGATTCAGGGGAGCCACGGCTGGACATCGATTTCGGAACTGGGCGCGGTCGTCCCTCACCGTCACCCCGGGACCGAATCCGGGTGATGCACGCCGGCCGTGACCTTGAGCCGAGCCCAGATAATACATTAGTTTGATCAAACCCCGGCGCCACAGCTGGAAATAACCTCCGCAAATGTCAAGGGATCATCCACAACATTCAGGTGGCTCATAAATTGGAGTCATAAATTAAGCCTCTCATATTGCACTGTGTTTAATATGCCAGACGGGAGCAGATGAATGATTATTTATGTTCGAGAGCCAGGAGACAGCGGCAAGGGGGGGGGGACGGGGGGGAGAGCGGGGGGGAGACAGAGCCAGATCTCCCCGTTCGTCTCCATCCATCCATCTCTGTCTGATTCTCACCTCTCTTTCCTCATCTGTCTCTTCCTGGGCACAAATGTCTCCACTTTATTTTCTGTCTTACTAAGAATGCATTGACCCCCAAACTTAACTAAGCCCCTCGTCATTGATTGAAACGAGAGGGATAGGAGGTGTCAGTGCGAGACAGATCTGCTCTTTAAGGCATTATGGATCGCAGACGTTTGGAAGAAAAGACGGGGATCGCTGAGAGACTCCAATGATTTACTCAACGCGGCCATTCGACTGAATTAGAAGTATCTGCTGAGTACTTGGATGTTACAAGTGGAGCTGGAGACGAACGGAGGGACGATGTGAGACAACACATTACCGCCCCACCCTCGCTCTTTGTATTGGGAACAACATTTTCCCCTAAATTCATGCAGTTTAGAAAATGTCGTGTAATTACATGAATCATGCAGCCAATCTTCCCCAACCTTACTTGCACCACAGACCGATTTCATGCAGACAGTTTTTCCCAAGCAACAACATGTGTTTGGAGGTCACATGCGTCATAATACAGCACGTATAATTAAATTATCACATATCTACAGTCATTTCAGTGACTGTCTGATGTGCACGCTGGTGCTGTTGTTCGGTTTATTCGTTTTTGATGCAGTGAGCCTGAGGGTTTCCTCCGTAGGGGGTCCGGACGCGTCGTCAGAGATCAGCAGGAAGGAGCTCTGTCACCTGGGAAGAGCTCAGAGTAGAGTTGCTGCTCCTCCAGCCAACTCAGGAGGCTGGGTTATTTCACTGGGAGTCTCCTGCTCGCCTCCCTGGGGAGGTGTTTCGGGCATGACTCGCCGGGGGAAGACGAGTGACACGCCCGAGGGACGATGTCGAACAAGTCGGGGAGCGAACCGGAGAGCTGAACAGAGAAAAGCCTGAATAAAAACTCAGGCCCAAACTCAGCACCCTCAGCGACACAGCAGGCTATATATAACATCATTTCTGACAAGACCCGGAGCTTCCTATACTGAATTCAGTGAGCATCCAAACGCTGTCAGAAAGGAGCCGCTGCTGCCAGGAGCATCCCGAGTGTGTGACCTTTCAGAAAAACACTGCAGAAGTCCCTCCTGTGTGTCTCAGGGCCGCTGGACCAACATTACAAGTCTTCACAGGGCCGAGAGACGCTTATCTACTGTCAACCCGGAGCAACACACTCTGTGGAGAATGAATTGGCTCAGAGAGAAGTGACTGATTCAGGGTTCGTCTGTGTGACTTTTTGAAGAAAGGTTATCAGATTGTGAGGAAGGAGTTTAGCGCAGTCTAAATATAAACGGAGCACTTCCACACTGACTCCTGAGTCGTGGGATTACTTCAATCACATTTATTCCACTCCACTTTTTTTAAAAAAAGGAGACTTCTTATCTCGAAAAAAGGTTTTTTTGGACCACAAAATGAAAATAACTGAGTCCTGGAGGATTTTCTGTTTGAATGAGCGAGCAGAGAAAACGTATTGGTCTCAGTCTCCTGTCTTGTCCATGCATGTAAGACACTGTAACTGAAGAAGTTGGGAGTTGCTGTAAACTGTATGTGTGTTTGTGTGTGTATGTGCGTGTGTGTATGTGTGTGTGTGTGTGTGCGCGCCTGAAAGCACTGCGCTGAATTCCAAGGGAGGCAAACGTGTAATCATCTGAACTTGCGAAGGGGCTTGTGACTGTCTGACATCAGACCATGAATGACACACTGAGCAGCATCGCATTTTGCGTGGTTCCAGCGCAGCGGCAGCACACGGTCAAGTGACCGTCTGGCAATTTATAAGCAAAGCAATTCACCACACAAAAGAGAAAGAGGAGGAGGAGGAGAGAAACCGAAGGGCGAGCGGCAGAATTAGCAGCAGAGGAGCAGAGGGAGCGATAAAGAAGCGCTAATCCTGCCTGTGGGTCTCCAAAATGTCAAAGTGTGAGAGAATTAAATTCAGACTGTCTCAGGTCGGATCGGGAACCGAACCGTCAGATCGTCAGGAATCTGTCCTAATGTGTTTTTTTTTCAAAGCAGTGATTCCTATTGAGAGATGGCTGAGAGCCAGAGGTCTCCTCCTCGGCCTCATCATGTGACATGGAGAGAGTGTGACAACAGGTTTAAGAGGTCCAAAGACACAACGCTTTCTCTGCTTCACCTCACCACAAAACCTGATTCTACTCCAATTGTAACCCGCAGCAGAGACTGGTAAATAGGAGAGCCACAATGACAAGAAGACAAAGAGTTTTCAAAACCAGTTTGACATAAATCTAAAATCAAGTACAACACGAGCACAGGGGCGCAAAACGCAGTTAAAGGCCACTCAAGGAGCAACTTCGGCCCCAAAAAAGAGACAAACATAGAAAGGTTCAGAAAGAGCAACACAGTTTAAAGCAGTTGTGTCTGTGAATTATGGCCTGATTTAAAGCATGACAGGCTGTGGTGAGAGGAGATGTCAGACTGAAAGTGTTCCGAGGAGGGAGCGTCTTTCCTACCTGATATCTCGGACTGTGGGACCCCCTCCAGCGCGAACCCCTTCCCTCCATAAAACTGCCGGATATCCGAACAACTCCGGGCTTTGCTGTTCCATTTGTCCCCATAGGCTGCCGCCGACAGCGAGCACATCGCCAGAGCCGCTACGATGAAGGAATCCATGGCGGGTCGAGCCCCGGGAGAAGCCGGACTGGACTTGGGCAAGTGCGGGGAGAGCGAAGTCCGCGTCGCGTCCTGGCAGCCGCTCGGAGCCTCCCAGTCAGAGTGACACGGGCTTCAGCTGGTGCTGCTGTGCGTAAAATATCCTCCACCTTCCGTCTCTCGCTCTTTCTCTCTCTCTCTCTCTTTTATCTGTCTCTCTCTCCTCTGTCCTTTCAGCGCGTCCCCGGAGCGTGCGGCTGCTCTCCGCGCACTGCTGCACGGCACAGGAGCGATTCCTCACCGCGCAGAGGTCCCGTCGCTTCCACAGCGGACACGGACAGGACGGGGGGCGGGTGGGAGGGGGGGGGGGGCTTCGGCGTCTCTTGACAGGGAGGGAGCTTCTCACCACCCAACGGGCAGACAAGCCACAGATCTCCTCCTCATGTGTCCCACTGTTGGAAGGAAGGAGGGAGGGGGGAGAGTGTTTGGCTCACCTATGGGGAGGAAGCGAGAGATGAAAGAATTAGGTTACGCGTTTGCAGCGGAAATATTTTTAAAAGTCCGGTCAGAAAATAGCGCGCACGGTGCAGCCCCGGTTGTGTTGACTCACGCCTGCCGGCTGTGACGGTCCCGGGGGGCTCTGGGTGAGAGAGGTGTGCACGCAGGCAGAGAGAGAGTGAGAGAGAGAGAGAGAGGGAGAGGGAGACCACCGCTCAGGACGCTCGAAACGATGCTGTGCCAGCGCTGCCACTCCGTGGATTGAGAGGGAGGGCGGGGGCGAGAGGGGGAGACAGAGAGAGAGAGAGAG
>JAUESE010056617.1:0-12646 GCA_032274725.1 Malacoctenus triangulatus
GATAAAGTTCGCCGATAGCAGGTTGCCAGTTAAGGCAAAATGGCGGAGTTGGCATAACAACCAGCTGCTTCAGAGTCTTGGACGTTATCTGCAGAAAACCTGGCAACACGCTGGCAGCTGGTTGTTTTGCCGACGCCGCCATTTTGCCGTATTATTTATTTTTTTTAAATATAGCTTTTACTAAAAATCCTACATATAGCACCTTTAAATTAAAGTTAGTGTTTTGATTCTTTTCAATTTTTTTTCAAACTTTTGATTTGAACACGTTGCACCACTTCAGTCCTAGTATTTAGCTTAGTTTCTCTTTGTTTAGATAAGATAAAGGAGAAACGATTCTCTTTGAACTCTCCTGATTTCCCTTCTCCACTGTTGTCTTCTTCCGCAGCTTCGCCGGCAGTGAAGCAGCGCAGCCACACCGCAGCTGGCGGCTCCACTGGAGGCACAATGGTTCAGCTCGCCCTGAATCATGGAGGCGAAGAAGAAGAAGGACCGACGTCACCTGTAACTCCCAGCATGCCCCTGTCGGACTGCAGGCTATATAGCAGCCCTGCCAGCTGGGCCAAACCAAACCGGTAGTAGTGTCACAAACATGGTGACTTTCAGCAAACACCTAACAGCAAAGAACTCGTCCATAGCGGGCGGGGTTCTGCTGGTGCTCTACCTGCTGAAGCATCGGTGTCGGAGGCCCAAACCCTGCGGGTGAGTCTGTTACACGCTGAGCGCCGCTGACTTGAGCTTTGGAGGGCGATGCTAGTTAGCTGTTAGCTATGCATTCTGACAGGTGGCAGGCACTCCTCAGTTCACCTTCAGTCAGAGTGAGTTGGCAGCGAGTTTCGCCCTGACTGAGCGAAGGTCGCTGCTCGCTCCGGATCCACTCATGGACCAAACCGTCCGAACCACGACTCCCTCCACTGGCCGCAGCACGCAGGAGCTTGTCCAGGTCTCAGCGCTCCGCTCTCTGTTTGGGACGCGTGTGAAAAGTAGTGGGCACACTTGTAACTTGTGCGATTCCAATCCACGGCTCACTGTGTGGACCAGAGGAGCTGGTTTTTCTGTAAAAGCCTTTCTGGACTCGTGGATCACTTCAGCCTTTCACCTCCAAACTGTTGAGTTCAAACTCGGGGTGAGGGAGTTTGTGTGTCAAAGACCCCTGTAAATTAGTGACTTCTGCTTTACCACAGCCTTGCCTAACTAGCAGGGATGATCTCAGAGCAAACACAAACTAGTCCCAATCAGTCTTTACTGCATGCTGATCGTTCAGCCCCGCGCGCTCGAGCTCAGGTCCCGGACGGGCGTCACGTCGGTGCATTGGACCAATAGGGTTGTTTTCCCCGGGCATGTCCAGGGGCCATAGTCCCTTAAACTGGACCAGAGGTAAGGGTGAGCATTTCCCACCTGCAGCGCTGAAAACACAAGCACGACATGCCAGAGAAACACCTGCCTTGGTGGACATGAGGCGTGCCAAAGTAAATTCGACTTCTTAACAGGGAGAGACTCAACAACAACGATAAAGTTCCTTCATCATCAGGCATTCGGTCCGAAGGGCCAACAGTTTTCAACAGTTAACTCTCCAAAACAAAGTGAACTGAGCTGGCAGTCTGAGAATTGTCCTTTAAGTGTTTGATTAAAAAGCATTAAACACATTTGTTCAGTGGTGTTTATCAGGAGTAACCAGATCAACATGAAGTTCTAACATCAAATCCTTATGCTTAGATTTTTCATCGTTTCTGTGGGTGCTGCTTTTTGGTGCCAGTTCACTGTTATAAACAGCAGTGATGAGGCTCCTAAATCTAAACCACTTTGTTGGTTCCATAAAGACCTTCCAGACTGCGTCAGTGACTCATATCTGGTTTCCCCCTGCTCTGAAATTATTCAGGTAGCATCAAAGAAAAGAACACCGTCAGTGTTGTAAGTGTGAAACGAAAGAGAGATGCCCGTGAGGCGGTGTTGATGGAGGAGCTCACTGTAGGCCGGTGCATCAGGAGCACATGCTCCCATGTCAGCCTCCAATCATTTCCATCTGAGTCGGACTAACATTTTGGAAATGTCACGGAACTCTGAAGTGTTGACAGATTTGTAGTTGAGCATTATCCCACTCACAGCCAAACCAATATTTTTCTTACAAAGTTAGGTTTTCATTATTTGAAATGTGATTGTTTTTGATGTTTCCATCAGTGGACAGTAACACACTTCTTATCTGATTTTCCAATTTAAAGCTTTTTCTGATCTTTTTACATAATATAGAGCCTAAACTGCACTCACTAAGCTTGATGTTGGAATATCAAGAAAGCCTCTTTTTCAGATTATTGAGTCAAAATGTGTCACGAATAATGCATTAAATTACGTCTTTTCCAGTGTTTCTGGACTCTGAACACTTTTAAACAAAAAGCTGCAGTTTAACGTGCTGCAGTTAATGATTTTCTTTAACGTAAGGGAAACATTTGTTGGCTGAACAGCAATGAGCTCGTTTCACTGTCGAAGGAAAAACTTCCTCAAGCTACAATACATTCGTCTGATGTCGTGTCAAGGAGCAAGGCTCCAATCTGGTGCTGCGTGTAAAGAATGTCGTGTTATCTGTGGGCCGAGCTCAGTCTGCTGCTCACTCAGCCACGTGCTGAAACGTCTGAGGGCTGAAGGACCGTTGCAGGGCTTCAATTAGCTTCAATAAAGCTCAGTTGATGCTGTAACTTAAACAGATTATTAGCCAAGCTGACCTTCACCTTAATTGCATGAAACTACTTCTGCACGTCTGAGTCTTTGTAATCCTTGATGATAGTCTGCTTTATGACAAGAACAGAGCAGGTAAAACTGAGCAGGTGTCTTTTCTATCTACTTCTATACTTGCTTGGCCAAACTTGTTTTGGGGGCGGGACCTTCTCCCAGCTCAGACCAGAGTAATGGCAGACTTCAGTGTGTACAATGTGTAAAAGGCCAACACAGAAAGAGGCATCCCACTCGGGGGAGGGGGATTGTTGCCCCTTTTTCTCATACTTCCTGACAAGATCGGTGGTGCGTCCACCACTTTTGCCTTCTGTGCCGCCACGTACATTCTGGTGATGTATGTGTAATCATTTACACCTGCGAGTTGCTGCAGCCTATCAGATTGTGATGTGTTGCATGTTCCTCCAGTCGACTCTGGCTCTCAACAGAAGCTGTGGCACTCTGGTTTTCCATGAGTCCCTTCTCAGCACTGCTCTGGACTGGACCGCCCTCCTGCCTTCTCATAATAGGTGGTCCCACCTCTGCTGTGCCGGACTCCCCCCAGGATTGTACACAGCTGACTTCCTGGGTGCATCGGCTTCAAAGCATCCAGATGACTGAGGTTCCAGGAATGGGTGCTCGCTTTGAGCGGATTGTTGAAAATGTCTAAATTGCAAAACGAGCAACGGTCCTGGCAGCTCAATTGACAGCAGACGGTGACCAATCAGCCGCCTGCAGTCTGCCTGTTTGAACAATGAATCTGTTGACAGACACCAGAACTAATGGAAACGCTCTCAAACCGGATGAGCCAGATGAGTGACACCAAGCCAGCAGGAGTTGAAAAACCCCAGCAGAGTGCAAGTTCCAGACCACATTCTGACTGAGTCATCAAAAATAGCTCCAAACCAGTTAACTCATGACTGACACTGGGTTAGGTTGGTTGGTTGGTTAATCTTGTCAAAAGAGGAAAGTATTTATTTATTTATTTATTTATTTATTTATTTATTTAGCTGCTCTGCATCCAATCATTACACAGATTAAACTGAGTCCGGTGATCTGTTCCACTCGAACCTTTTAAGTTTGACAACATCCAGTATTTGTGGAAATGTCGGGTTCCGTCTGAAAAAAACGTGATGCTGTTTTGCTGTGTGACCAAGTGTGAGCAGGGTTTGTGTTGATGGTAGAAAACCAGCAAACGATCAGTGTGATATTTGTCATTGTGCTCTTTTATGGCTGTCTGTGTGTCCTGTATTCATGCAGTGAATTCAAATGTAAGCTTTATTAAATTAGCATTCAGACAGCTTGGTTCTCTGCTGCTTTAACAACAACACTTTCTGCAGTCTTTGGGAATGAATAAATGACGTGATGGGGCAGAGTAATACTGAGCAGCATTACCAGGCCCACCTTGTCTCTGCACTGGCTTTTTTATCATGGACCTGCTCAATAAAAGCGTGAAACCGATGACTTGCTTTCAGCAGCGTGATCATTCTGATGTGGCTCTTGTGTCTTGCAGTAGAAAAGGAGGATCAGAGCTGGTGTTGACCTCAGAGGTACGTGCTCTTTGTTGCTTTCCAGTGTTTTTCCACCTGCTGTAACATTTGTCCAAACCAACAGGCCGTACTTAGGATTCTCATGTTCTGGCTCAATGTGTAGAAGGATGGCAAGAAGGACCGGGCAGCTGTGGACATGGTGTTCCTCAGCCGCATCCTGCGCATTCTGCGAGTCCTGGTGCCTAAAGTCTTCTGTATAGAGGTACCATTCGTCTGTCTGTCTGTCACTTTGCTTTTATTTCCAACCAGCCCTCTGGGTTGGGATTCCCACCACTGAGAAAGCATACATTGGGTAAAAGCTGTTGTCCTTCATCACGAGTCCCCAACGACTCTTCATCAGCTGACCTAAAGGTGCAGTGTGGACAATTTGGTGGCATTTGGCTGAACAGAAAATGGTGGAAAAAGGGTTCTGTGAATGAAATGACCCACGATGCCCCTTCCTGCTTTACTGACCAGATGGATGCCCCAGAATCTAAATGGCGTTAATGCTATTCTCTAAAGGAAAAGCCTGTGTGGACATTTGGGAGTGCCAGTCCAGGTCCTGGAGAGCCTGCACGGTTTCACTGTGTCGCAGCACACCTAATGGTTTGGAGCTGCTTCTTACCAGGCTCTCTGCACGCGCTTGGTTTGCACATTTGTTGGCTTCTAGTGCGGTGAAGCTGGGACCCACTGAAACTGTGCAGGGCCCTGCATGCCACCAGCGCCTGCCCCATGAGTAGATTCATTGATTGTTCCTGGTATTGGCAAAGCAATGCACCTGAACTGAAGAACAAGCACAGTCTTTAGGCCTGTGCTCTATTAAAAGTGGCATGAAGACGGAAGAAACCAGCTCCTTTTTGTACACCTGCTTTTTGCTGCTGAAGATCCATGAGTGCCGGTTGAGACTGACTCTGACTCAGATCACTGGGTCTTGCTGCCACCGCTCACCAGATTCAGATCGCTTGGTCTTGCGGGAACCTCTCAGCAGACGGATCTCTTGTGACTGCCAGCGATCAGACTCTCGTACAATCTTTTTATTGCAACTCATTGTTCACATACATTGTGAACCGTTAGTAGGCGTCATGACTGTGGATGTGTCGTGAGTGTGAGGCCCAGATGTTCCTCATGTGATAAGGCAAAGTGGGTGTATACGTATGTGTGACTGTGTATGTGTGTGTGTTAGAGATTGGATGCAGTCATTAACGTGTATGTATCAGCATATAAGCACAATGTCTCATTCTGTACACGAGAACTACATTAACTTTAACAAATTTCCCACTCCTGTTTATTCTGAATGAATGTTGGTCAGTGCAAGTCACAAACTGTCACCAGGACCAGCTGTTCAGGCTGCAGGGACCTTCAGCAGTGAAGCATAAACCAAAGTCAGTCACTTGCAGCCCCCGATTCTCTTCACTCTTATCTGATCAGTGGAGCAGAAGTGAACATAGTCAAGGACGAAATGATAAAGTCCTTTTATGATGTGCTGTGTTTCACGGTCCACGAACTTTTCTCTGTGATTGTGTCTCACCACAGACTGGCTACCTTGTGCTTATCGCCACCATGTTGGTGGCAAGAACCTACTGTGACGTGTGGATGATCCAGAATGGCACCATGATTGAAAGGTCAGACGTTGTCTTTGGTTTCTTCTGGGGTCCCGAAGCTCATGGTCCAGTTAGTAATGTTAAGACTCGTCCAACCTTTGTACTTATAGTCAGTTCTCTTACTCCTTAAAAACTGTATTGTAATGTTCAGGTGTGGTTTTTCTTTACGCTTAATTTGTTTAGGCCTCTCAAGTGCCTTTTCTTTTGGTTGGGGGGAGGGGCAGGGGGTGT
The DNA here is from genome assembly GCA_032274725.1 of Malacoctenus triangulatus. Lineage (NCBI taxonomy): Eukaryota > Metazoa > Chordata > Actinopteri > Blenniiformes > Labrisomidae > Malacoctenus > Malacoctenus triangulatus. The sequence goes on from JAUESE010056617.1 coordinate 6,062, forward strand.
AACTGCCCAAAAGAATTGAACAGATAAAATGTCCTTTAGCATCTTTCATCCTGCTGTACTCGCAGCCTGTTTACACAGCTGCTGTGGTTTCAGATCCTCCTGGCAGACAGGACAGTTAACTGGGGCATCGGGACCCTGAATTCTTCCTCTCTGTCTTCTGTACAGAACAGCTAAACTGGCCTTGTGTTGTAGCTCCGCAGCCTTAAAACATTACCTATCACTTTGCTCAGCTGCATTGTTACTGATCCTCGTGTAAAACAGGTTGACACTTTGTTTTCTTTTTCAGCAAAGATCCAAAAAGTAGATGTCATGTTTGGTCTTGCATTGCTGTCTCGTGTTTTCAGGAGCTGATGACTTTATTTTGGTTTTCCACAGCGGCATTATAAGCAGAGATGTCGCTCTGTTCAAGACACACTTTTATTCCTACATATCAGTCATACCAGGGGTAACTCACATGTCCTTCATAGACCAATCTTAAAGCACTAACTGCCGTGTGCCCTTGCTGTGTAGTGTTGGAGTGTGTGTGTTGGTTTGTGCTTTTTCACTACGTACTGTCATAGCTTCATTTGCTTTCAGTCATAACACTCCCGTGTGATGAGCTGGCACGTACTTGGCACATCTTTATTCGAAACACATGGAATGCCATTCAATCTATATGCTTTTCTGATTTCTGCTAGTAAACACATCATTTTAAAAGCAAACCCTTTTAATCCTTGATAAAACGATGACAGTTTAGAGAATTCAAAAATTTCTTAGAAAGTTCCATCTACGTTGTGAATAACGTGAACCCTTGTTTATCGTGGGGCTGCATTCCAAACAGAACCCACGATAGGCAAGATCTGCAAAGTAGTCATCTTTGTTTTCAATTATTACACAGTACTGTGTCCAGTCGTGGTGCTCTACAGCCATGTAGCTTCTAGCTTCCTTTAGCATGTTCAGACATCTGACTTTGTCTGCCATAGTTAGCATCTTCCTGCCTCTTGGGTGTGTCCACTTTGCTTTTGTTGGTGCAGAATGTTTCATCCACATTGTGAGTTTTGACATTGAGAAACTTTGCAAATGTAAATTTGCAGAGCCGATTGCATTCTGTACTGGACAGAGACGAGGGACAGAGGACATTGATTAACATTGGCCTAAGGTCCCTCAGCCAATCACAATGCAGAGCACAATGCGCGTTCTTACACTGTAAAAAAAACAAAACAAAAAAAAAAAAACACAACTTTAAAAAACTGCACCTAAAAAATCCGAAACAGCGAAGCAGGGTGCTGCTGGGATGGAGGTGCCCTACAGTCCACCGTGGTCTTGCCTGTCCAAGTGGAGGCTTGCTTTGCAGAGCCTTTCCTGAGAAGTGTGTGGGTGAGGGTGGTACTCTGCAGTGTCTGTGTGCTTCTGGGTCTTCGCTGCCCAAGTTGGGACACAACTGGAGCCTCGTGTCTTCACACATGCAGGTTTCTCATCTTTGCTCATTCCAAGCTTGATGGTGCCTCTCCTCCTAGTTAGTCAGTGTGGCTCACTTCATCTGATCGCAGCTCAAAGTCCAAAGAGCCTTTTGTGCGTTGCAGAAGCTTTTTGTTGGCAAATGTATAACTGGAGCATTTTGCTGGATAGCCCTCGTTGAGTTGTGAGCTCGCGGGGGAACGAGTCGCCTCCATAAATCCTCCAGTAGCCTCAGCTCTAACTTGTTTTCACAAACAACTTTGTGGACATTAGTATGGGCGTGAATGAATGGGCTCCTGGGTCCTCCGCTCGTGCTTCCTCTGTGGAATATGTGTCGAGTGAACAGGACGAAGGACACCGTATAAGAGCTCGTTCTTCGCTGAGCAGTTGAGCAAACCAGAAATTGGAAGGTCACTGTGTAGGTTCAGGTTAACTATGAATTTGATGGATTAGATGCAGAGAAGGACTTTTCCCAAGTCAAATAATGTATACGGACTTAACTATCGGACACTGTCCATGTCCTTAGTCCTCCTCCTCGGCTCCACTCTTAAACCGTGCTGGCCGAGCTCTGCCTCCACCTTCTGGGATGCTGGAAGATGCTTTGCCGAATGTTCCTCAAGGCTGGCCAATGGTGCTTCTCTTTGGGTCCCTTCGTCCATAATGGTTGTGTCAACAATGGAGTGAGACAATGGTACAATTTAAAGACCAATTACAACACTTTAGATATCTAAAATGCAGGACAACTTGAAAGACATAGCTTCCATTGAAGGGGGTCTTTTAGACTCTCGATGTTGTGTGGCCGCCGTGGTTGACACGCCCCTATGACATCACATTGGAGCTGCATGACGGCATCGTGGTTTCGCAGAGGTTTGTAGGTACGGTAAGTGACAAATGAAACTTGCTTGGAAACAATCCGCCCCACGTTCCAACCAATGTGTCACAGGACTGAACGGCCCGTCTGTCAGTAACCAGGAAGTCCCCAGTTTGTCCCAGAAACTGATGGAAGTGTAGACCTTTAGATTGAAAGGCATTCCTGTGTTGATGTATGTCAGGTCTTCACAGTGCCCGTCTCTTTCATATCAGGGATAAAAGTAGAAGTCAAGTCACATTCTGGTACTTTCTGTACTCCTGATGATGTTTCCTCATCTCTGTGCATGTTGTGGTTTGCAGTGCAATTATCGGTCGCTCGACCCGAGATTTCAAGATCTCCTTGTTCAGCTTTATCAAATTCATGCCACTTGTAAGTGTTGTTTGATAACTTCCTATTTCCATGAGCTGAAATTCACTTATTCTTGATCTCATGCTGTGACACATGTAGGTCAGTGTCAGTTCATACTCCTGCACATACTGCTGCACAGTCGTATCAATAAGAACCCAGTGAAGCCCTGATATGGAAAACACTGGTATTTCTTTGTCAATGATTCTCAGGTGTTTACAAACTAACATTCACAACAATAATTCCTCTGACTAACCATCTCCACCTGCATGCTTTCCTTGCACATTACTGAGGTCTTCCTTTCTTCTTCAACAAATCCACCAAAAGGCCAAAGTGTTTCCTGCTCCTGCTGTCGTTCCAGTCAGATGGAACATGCAGCTTATGAAAACCTGTCCTCATGTCACATCAACCAAATTTGGATCTCTACATGAGATGTTTCGGCGTGATCACAGTGATGCTCCATCGAGAGCTGTTGTGGATTTGTTGAAAAAATAGGCACACAACTGATTTCATGCCTGAAAGAGTGCTGCAGGAATGAAGGTTTTGGAGGCCAACAGTGACCACATGACACCTGTCTGGACTATTGCGGGGGGGGATCTGCAATAGAACCATGCTTTCAGGATTTTGGAGGGTGAGTCTCCACAGTAAATAGAAAAAAAGGCAAAACAAAATGTACAATTTAAACCGTCGGCGAGCAGCCAGCTTGACATTTCAGCCAGCAGGCTGACTTCTTTACAATCGTCTTTCCTCAGTGAGAAGACGTACGTTTTGTTCTCTTTGGATGGAGGTTTGGTGGGATGACACGCTGCTCCTCAGCGCTTCCGTTTATTCACTTTGCGTTTTATTAGCAACCATCTTTCTCTGACGTGCAGGAGCATAACATTTGAAGTTTCGGCCGTCTAACTACAAACTTGATTTAAAGCTTTCATGACCAAAAAGAAAACCTTGAAAGAAAACTCTTCCCAGGTTTTTCTGTCTCATTCCTTCAGCACTCTGTCCAGTCGTAGTTGAGTTTGCATGGTGTTTGAAACGCATAATTATGGTTGTGCATGCCTCTCATTTATCTTCCTGTCATCAATGAAGTCATATAGCCACAATGATTGTCATTAGCATTTTGAGCCTGTGCTCTCAGGCCCAGTGCTGATGAGAGATGATGCATGTTTAGTCCTCCCTGGTTGCTTCCAGATAGCCTTGGTGAACAACTTCCTGAAGTTTGGACTAAATGAGCTGAAGTTGCGGTTTCGGGCAAAACTCACAAAGAACCTTTATGACCAGTACCTGCAGTAAGTACAGTATCCTCTTTGTTTTTGTTTACATGCCAGTTTGAAATCCATTTCCAGATGTGTAGTACTTCACATCTGTGAAGTTAAATTTCTAATGACATGTACCATGTGAAGTGATGGCAACACTTGAACTGTGCTTTAGGATGCAGGAACCCAAAATGTCAGAACTTTCTCTCTGTTAATGTATTTGGGGCCACTCTGAGGACACCAAACACAAAGCATCCTTGTTGTTTGGTTTTGACTACAAGGACCACAAACCTCCTTAGTTTGATGCAGGTTTGAGATGTGGACGGCGGACCTTTTTTAAGCTTGTTTTGTACATGAGAGGAGAAAACTTTCACACTGTTTTTCTCAACGGCCCAAACTTTAGTGATCCCAGTTGTATCATTTGACAATTTGCCGACTCTCCCACCTCTGAATGATGCCGATCATTAGCATTAGCAGTCAGAGCATTTGGACTTGCTGTCTCCATATATTGCTGTGTGAAAGGGATCACACACAGGTGTGCACTTTTTTTTGACAGGGAAGAAAAATACAAACCACTGTGGTCTTCAGAGGTCTCATGAAGCTGCATGTTGTATCTGTGAGTGCTACAAACTGAGACTGTTGGTTGCTGATGCACTTTTCTTCCTCTTCAGAGGCTATACATACTACAAAATGGGAAACCTGGACAATCGCATTGCCAATGCAGACCAGCTACTCACGCAGGATGTGGAGAAATTCTGCAACAGCGTTGTGGATCTTTACTCTAACATTAGCAAGGTAAGGATGTGCAATGTTGAGGAATCTACTCAAATCTTGCCATACTCGGATAATCACTAGGAGTCTCACACAGGGCCGCCTTCCAAACTCATTTGTCATGCTTCTGTCTCACAGCCTTTGTTGGACATTGGTCTCTACATATTCAAGCTGACAAGTGCCATTGGTGCCCAGGTAAGTGGTTCACCTCCCTGTGTCTGATGTACACCATCTGGAGGGCTGTGAATTCAGTTTCATTTGTTGATTGATGACAGTTTTTGGACAAGAAGCAAGAGTTTGTTCAGACTTCGTGAGCCAAAAACATTATTAAACATGCCTTACACGTGGTCTGTTTTCATGTTCACTGGGATTTTCCCTCTTTGCTCTGTATACAGCAGTTTTCACTTGTGTAAATGGGCAGAAATAAAGAAAGAGAAAACCAGTGTGCAGATTTGATTGGAGAATAACTCATTTTTCACATTGACAGACAAGAGGCAGACAGTTGTACCTTGTGCATGGACATTTGTCCCCTAAATTCTGGAATACTTCTGTATGTACACACATGCATGCATGAAATGTAGTGAAGATGTATGACCCATGCAGCCATCCCTCCATAGCATCAGTGACTGCGGTGTTTGGTCAGATAAAGTAATTGACAGCAAACTAGAGCCGATATTGGCGTCTGGTCGCGATATTGGCCAAAATGTTGCCGATATTAAAATTCTGCTTTGCCGCAAGCGGCAACAAGAAACTTGTGCCGCGCGGTGATTCTGCTCTCTCCCCGCCTTTTTTGAGCAGCAGCTCCGTGCTGCTCCTCCCCCTCCCCTCACTGAGAGCAGTGCGCTCTCCCTGCACTGCCCTCTCCCTCTCGCTCCCTCTCACGGCACACACACATACGCTCAGTCTCAGGCAGCTGAAGGAAACAGGAGAGAGATGCGTGAAGCTTACTGATGGTAAGCTTTGTTAAACTATATTACACGACACTGTAGTGCTCCATGACAACAAACAACCTCATAGAAACACGCTGTTAGGGCGCATTAAGGAGATCAGGCCAGTTTTATGTGCTAATATTAGCGAACGTATTAGCGTTTTTACTCCGTGTAAGTTGCGCTCTTTGTGAAATAAACAAAGTTATATGCAACTGTTAACGTCCATCTCTACTATGAGCTAATGTAAGGCTGTTATAGAGCATTTAATCGTGAAATAAACAGATATATGCAACTGTTGGTTTCCGTCTCTTCTGTTAGCTAATGTAAGACTGTTATGCAGCATTTAAACGCTGTGTAAGTTGCCTCTTTGTGAAATAAACAAGACAAACGATTTTAGAAGGAATATAAGATTATTATGTTGTGTCCCAGTACACTTCATACTGTGATGCAGGTTTTACTGGAGCTCATAGGTTCAGAGGTTAATGTTTTTATTCAACTAATTTTTCAAAGGCTCTAACTAATGTATTTAGTTGTAATCTTGTCTGGAAGCTTTAACAGCTGCAACATTGTTACTTAAATTAAGTTAAGCCCATTATGTTAGGTGGAAGATGGAACTTTTCAATAGCTTGTAAAATGACAATTTCTATTTTTAATATGTTTTTGTGATGGTAAAAATGTAATGGGCCAAAGACATAGACCATCAAATCACTAAGTTGCTGAGTCTTTTAAAATGTATCAGTTGCAAAACACCTCCAATTGTGTTATCACTTTAAGCTGTATGCAGCCACTTGTTTTCATTCTGAAATGGTCATCTATAGGATTGATATTGTCCAAATTAAAGCTGCTGTCATGTGCTATAGTGTTCTGCTACTTAGTCTTGAATCATATTTTGGTTATTATGGGAATTTGAGTTGAACTACAGTTGGAAGGTACGTTTTCTGTGTATGTCCATGTTTTTATATATATATTTATCGGCCAATAT
>JAUESE010056652.1:0-21037 GCA_032274725.1 Malacoctenus triangulatus
CGTCTACAAGCCGATAAAGTTCGCCGATAGCAGGTTGCCAGTTAAGGCAAAATGGCGGAGTTGGCATAACAACCAGCAGAAAACCTGGCAACACGCTGGCCGTTGGTTGTTTTGCCGACTCCGCCATTTTGCCGTATTATTATTTTTTTTTAAATATAGCTTTTACTAAAAATCCTACATATAGCACCTTTAATGTTTCAATTGTTTTTCACTAAAAGCACTTCCAAACATCAAGCAAAAGGCCTCACATATAAAAAGTACACTTTGAATTGCGACATTTTGCTGTTTTGCGCTTTCATAGGAAGATTCTCAATGTTCACTTTTTGCGCACTGCCGTTAGGTCGTCTCGCTCCGAGCAAACATTTCATTGCGGACAGCAGAAATGTAATCTTCTAAACTTCGGTTTGCAGAAATGAAATTATAATAGGTGCAGCAACATGTCAAAGCCCTGTGCAACAGCAAATATCCAGTCGCAACACTTAAGAGGTGCATAGGTTGCAGAAGGGTCCCATGTAACTGATCTGTGTGAAGAATTAGTTTGGTAATGTAACAAGACACAACACAGACATCCTTTTCTCATCACGCGTAATTGATTCAGGCATATACCCTGTAATACGCTTATAAGATTAAGACTCACAGAATGAATGTGTCATCCGCAATTCACAAAGGGAGGGACATTTCCTTTATTAAGCGTGACTACGTTTCAAAACTTCTGCAAAGCATCTTTCATGGTCAGAATTTCTCTCTCTTTTTTTTTTAAACTTAAAGTAGGTCCATTATGTCCGCAGCTGTGGAGACTCTAAGGCAAAGAGCATGTAGTATTCCCAAAGCACGAGACAGAGAACGATAACCATCAGTACTCCATAGATGACACACGGGTATCAGTACTGTAGATACAAGCACCTCCTTCCTGCTCCTGAGTGTCATTGCATACACACCTCTGTTAGAGCACCGAGCGATCAATAGAGTCACACAGATAAGAGGTCTCCTCATCTGATAAGGCTCTGAAAAGAAAAAAAAATTGGAAGGATTTTACCTACAGGCTAATCACTGATTACAGCCACTCTCTGAGTTTCTAGGTACACTGAGGACGCTGCTGTAAAGCTCCGCTTTGGCTTGCTTCTTGTTTTTCAGCGTGTGTTAAAAATTATCCGTCTCCACGACGCCACGGTACAGATGATTAGGTGTTGGATGGATCTCAGCAAGTGTCAAAAACTGTCAGCAACAATATTGCATCAGGCATTTAATGAAGCAACTCCAACGTGCATCAGTTTTTAGACCCACACAGCAACCACCATCTCTGGTGTATTTTCAGTATATGCGCTACATACAAAATTTATTCCATGCATCTCATGGATTATTAAACTACTCAATTCCAATTGCTTTAAATTAGGAAATATCTGTTGTAGTTGAATGTAGCAGGGAATTCACCCATCCACCCCGTTTTTTGTGGTGCCGATATCTGAGCTAAAGCTGCAGGGTCCGACAAAATCTTGCTGAACGACACAGAAAGCTGCAACCAGAAACTGTTGTCAGTCTATTTCAGCAAGAAACAAAGTTGCCTGAGTTGTTATTGTCAGGCCTATTTAAAAAAGAAAAGAAAAAAATCACTCTAATCATGCATTGACAAACACAGAGTCACGCAGTCAGAAGAGCTGATGAAGAAAAAAGAAACCCAACCAGGCCTGTCAATAGTTTCATTTCGACCCGACTCCATTGCAAGCATTCTCCCCACTGACAATGATTATGAAAGACCCCTTAATTTTAAGTTATTTTCATTCACTTCTCCATTGTTCCTGACAAATATATATAATTTGAACAGCTGCCCAATTGCAAAACACATAAATCAATAAACACCCGAGACAAGAGATGCCAAGGTAACTAACATGCGGCTTTCATTCATTTCTACAAAATCAATACTCTCGATTAAAGAGATGCTGAGAAATTACTTCATTACTACAAATTCCGGTGATCAATGCATAATGAATATGTTCTCGCGGCGATAAAAAGCAGTCCAAACCATAAAGGGGGGGAGGGGGGGGGGGCGCAACTAATCATCAAGACTTCAGGTCAAGAAGATACAGAGGAGGAGGAAAATGAACCCAGACAACAAACCTCTGTTTAGAGAGGATCTTTCATGTCATTATTTGCGTCCAATTATTTGTGATTGTCAGAGAGTAGGACAGAATGATTAGGCCAGGAGAGCGTGTCTGTGAGAGTGTGTGTGTACTTCTTTTGGAAATTTAAAGGGGTTTAAAGTGGATTTATGACTGGAGGTCACCAAACTGTGTCTCCATTCAGATAAGAAATTCATGTCAGTTATAATAACGGCAGGAAGAAAATCTCATTATTTTCTACCTTGTCACCGAACCTCAGCTTCCATACGGTCCGGTTAAAACGACGCATGGCGACCGACTGTGTTTACTATGTAAAGTCAAGTTAATACATCTTGAATAGATGAAGGTTCCTGGTCAATACCTTTCCATCGTTCCACCTACACAAGTCTAAATGTCCTGTTAATACCATCTGTCATGTATGCATACACTTTGAATGCGATATTTTCTCTCCACACTATGGCGATGACATTTGCTTTGCTGAGTGAGGGCAATGTTTCAGAATGATGTGGATAACCGGTTATTAAAAAACACAATGGTAGTAAAAAAGAAAAAAAAAACAACTATTGAGTGCTCAGGTTTTTCTTACTCTCCCAAACAGTGTGTTGCCTTAGAAAGTATTTTCCCTGCATCGTTTCTCAAAAGCACATTTCTAAGTGACCACGCCTGCTGTTGTTCAACGGTCTTCGCCTGAGCAGACGCTAAAGGAGGAATGTGCATGTTGTTTTGCCAATAATCTACACCCCCTGAACTAAACATGCTCTGTAAAACAAACCAGACACTGAGAGATTCATCTCTTCATCCTCAGCCTTTTGCCAAATGACAGCAACGAAATGTTCATTTTTATTTATTTCTTTTTTTTTTTTCTCCCTTTCTCAGCCTGGAGGTGCCAACTTGTCGGGTGTGACCATCTGTGTGTATCTTCTCCGAGGGTCACCACAGCGAGCAGCGAGATGTGTAACAGAGACATTTCAGTGGCAGACGTAATGTGGTGTTGCCACACTCCTACGATGTTAAGGAGCTTTGCTGCTCACAGATGAGACGGGATGGGGAGGACGGTTTATTTAGGATTTTGGCATTTAGAGTGCACACTCCCGCATGCAATCATTTTGATGTTGTCTAGACACTGATAACAACCTCTAAAAACCATGAAAACAGGTGTAGTTTGCTGGCCAGAATTGCAGCGATGTGAAAGGTTATTGCCATGCACTGATTAACACATTTTTTTAATGTTTGTATACAGCTACAGCAGTGGGCTACTTTTTCTTTTTTTTATAGTCGAGCCTGGCATCCACTTCTATAGGTCATAAACAATGTGACATTTCACTATTAGACAGGAAAAGCTGAGCTTGAGACTGGATAAAAACATGATGTCTGTGAACAAATGCAGTGTTGAGATGTAAATACAAGCTTTTCTATAGACTTTGCCCTGTGAGTAAGTGCTATCATTATTTTTTCCTCATAAGGTTAAAAGCCGAGGGTTTGATGGATATTTCCCTGAAATGAAATCATCATTCCTCATGTTGCATCCTTCCAGGTGACCAACTTGGTTGATTCCAATAGAGCTCAATATTAGTTGTTGATTCCACCTTCCTGTCAGCAAACCGTAGACAAAACTTCAAAAAGCTAACAATTGATAAACTGTATTATTCTAGTTTTGACCTTGAGAGAGATTCTCCCTAGGGGGGCAAAGAGACTTCTTTGGACCAAAAGGTTGCGGACCTCTGCTTCTCCTAATTGAACGACTCAGACAAGAGTTCATTACGATGCAATTCCTTCTTCTCTCCTCATGCATAGACTTAACTGCAGAAGTCAACTGGAGCAAAACACAGGCTGCCAAGTGTATCCTGCCTATTTCTTTTTTATATTATTGCTCATTTCTCCTGTCTGCAGTATTTGTGCCAGTAACAAATTACAGTTTTATGCTGGTTATCCGTGTGGACCTGAAGTCTAAATAAACAAAGCGCGTATTATTTCTACAGAAAGAGGTTTTCCCTGAGAGTAACAAGGCTTCTAACATGGATCTGTACCAGGTTTGTGGTAAAGAAATAGACTGAACTTCAGTTCAATCAGGAGAAATGTAAATTAGCAACAGAATGTTTATTAGCTGGTGCTCACCGACACCTTGGGAATGACGGCGGCGGATGCACGGGGTGGGTGTGGACAACTGAAAGGAAACAACCGCTGTGAAGTGAATTAGTTTTCCTGACAGAACCGAAGCTGCGGCTTCATTTAGGGTGACATACATGGCAAAATGTACGCTTCTTCCAGCTCTTTCTAATTAAACTGGGAGTTTAAGTTTAGTTTACTTTTTGCTCAAACGGGGGAACTGTAAATTGGATTTATCACATTTTGCAATCTCAAAAAAATCTGTCATATTCACTCATCCATACACACACCTGCACATATGTCGGTGGGTGCTCACATGCCACTGGGAGCAATTAAGAGCTTCTTGTTCTTGCTCAAGGACACCACGACCCATGGACAAGGCAGGAGACTGAACTGTCAACCTTGGCATCGGGAAAACAACAAAATCCCCACTGCACCAACTGAGTCAAAGTTGTTCTCATTTCATTAATCAATTTTCCTGCAGTTCCATCAACATTTTCCTCATATTTGTAGTCTTGTGCTTTGTGTTTATGACTGTGTTGCCAGACATGTTTTCCCTTTGCTCCCATTTTGCACCATCTTGATCACTTCGGTTTTGTTTAGTTTCTTGAGCAATCAGCCTGTTTGTGGTGCAAGTTTCACAAAAAGTTGTTATTTGAAGCTTCTGCTCCCAGTTTCCTTTAGGGGTTTTTACATTTTGTGTTTGCCAGTTGGGTTTTTGCTTTGTTTGCTTTCAGTTTATAGAAAAGTTATTAGTTTTTTTGAGTGTTTATTTTTTGGTTACTCCTTCTGGAAGTATATCTATTCCTGAAAAATATATCAAATATGAGTCATTGCCTGCTTTTTTTCCCTCACTCTTCTAAAGTGACTACTTGTGTTATGACCCAAGGTCTCATGTTCAGTGCATCTATGGTTTGATCCCCATTTGTGTATTTCTGTTTTTCTCTCTCTCCCCCTTCTTGTGCTTGAGGATACTGTGGTGACCCGAGTTTGATGGTGCGATAGGCTGCAGGTAAGCTTCTTTGATTCGGAGCGGTTCAGGAAGCTGATTGGTTCAAGACCCTCAAGCACTTGAAATAAAAAGCTGGCTTTCCTCGCCTGCAGTGTGCTTTTCCCCTCCATCTCCGACTGCCAGTCCTGTTGTTCCTTTACGGCTAATGATGTATGATGATCATGCGAGTGATGCTCGGCTGGGATTTTGATACGGGTAGCTTTCTATGGTCGGAACATTTTTTCTTTGATTTTGTAAAGCTAAACTTTTTGGTAATTTGTCTTATTTTCAGTTTGGATTGGTATTCTGAGGTCTCGTCCGTGTTGTTGTTTTTTCTTCTTTTGTTTTCAATCCACTATGACAATAAAAGATTCTATTTGGCGATAAAACTTTCCCATCAAGAGTTTCAATTCAGTGTTTGCTGGTGGTTCTTGGGGGGGAGGGAGTTAAAGGATGTACAGAGGGGGTCTTCACTTTTACAGCCTACACCCGGGTTTCCTTGAAGTCTGGTTGCAAATGAAATACATTCATCTTCTGCCAACACAAGTAATGTTAAATATTAAGAAATGGTAAAGAAAAATGAAGATAGACATGAAAGGATAAGGATTGAAAATGAAAAAGAAAATCTCGGAGGACCAGGCTGGAAGGGTCTACATTTTCAGGCATAATAATAAAATTTAAAAAAAAAAAGAGATCAGATATCAGGTTCAAAGTAATATAAGACAGTGATGGTGCAACCTTTCAAAGCAATCCAGCAACAATGTAGTACTCAGCCTGATATACAAGTAGGAAATAATTGTGGAAGCAGATGCTGGTAAAAGGTGAGAAAGGCTGAGATGACGGTGATTAACTAATGTGACACATGGTGGGAGAAACTAGCTGGGTCTGAAAACCTATGAAAGGGCTCACTGCTTTTATTTTGAAGACTCTTCATGTGTGTTGCAGAGAGACCATTTCCATGAGAGTTTGATTAGCCAAAACATTACAGTGAAGGCAAAACATCGCCGAGGGGACGCCGAGTCGTGCTCGCAATTTAGTTGGGATCTAGGAAAACCAGAAACAATTCAGAAGACTGAAACGAACAACTGATTCAAGAAAACTCAAAGACTTAAAAATGTTCGTCAAGCTTTTGATCATCAGTTCCTACACAAATCATTAGATACAGCTTCTCATTGACGTACATGTTGGAAAGATTCCCAGTGAAATATGTCAATAATACATGATGCTGTAGCGATAAAGACGCACACACACTGACAGTGGGTTTCAGAGACTTGAGCTAGAGTAATTGAAGATGGCGAGTGGAGACGCTGTGCTGGCTGATGGGCGCAAAGTACATTTGGTGGCTGGTGGAGACAGGCGCGAGTTGAAGCTAAGGCAAGGCTGAGAGCGAGGCTGGTGAGGGGAAGCTGGAAGCAGGCACAGCGGAGCTGGGCACATGCAGACAGGGAGGTTGTAAGCACAGTAGGCAGGCAGGCAGGCAGATGAGCAAACATGCAAAGATCCCGAGGCGCAAGCAGACAAAAGGTTACATCAAAAGGAGAGCGCAAAAAAAGCAATTTCTGAATGGCAGAAGTTGAATATATAATTTCTTGTTGCCAGGAAGTGGAATCACACCGACTAAACCAACACTAGAATAATTATTCCTCGTCCTTCCTAGAAAGCAACGCAAAGAAACACATTTTATTTAAAATATCCGAGTTAAGGTATTAAAGCAATTCATCCCCAATAACGGTGAACGACAAGAAACACTTAGGAGTTTTTGAAAATACCACCGTTTTCTGCTCTCGATATCTGTAGATTACAAAGAGGAAGCTCTCTGCTTCTTTGTACCCATCTGATATTTCCTTCAGGATTAATAAGCATACAAAGAAATGACAGAAAATCATACACAGGTGCAGTGGAAGAGAAAGGCAGGGTTAAAGAGTTGATGAGAGTCAGTCATGAGGAGGAGAAGCATCAAGTCTACTGCATAAATAGTTGAAAGCCAGAGAAACTGGAACCTGGACCTGCGATGCAGCAACAGTTCAATATTGTTGATCTTCAACTGGAATGAAAAGAAAGTCTACCAGTTCACAAGATTTGGGGGGAGGGTGTCATAATACAGTTTGTATGTCTGCCAGAAAAAACAGCAAAACCTTGGTTTGCTGTTTTCTTTGTTTTCCCCCACAGACCCCGAAGAAAGTTTTTTTTTTTCCTTTTTCCTAACCATGAGAGCACAAAGAGCTGCTTATGTCAGTCATGACACACAACTTCAGAAAACATCTTGATTAAAATGTAATGAAAAAGAAGGGGTCATAGGATAAAATGCAAAAAGTGCAGAATAAAATCACAATAATGTTCAAAAAAGCAAGCAACGGAAATATGTTGGCAACATCTCCTATTCAGATTGTCACATTTCACCTGACAAGAAAATATTTGTACAACAAACCAGAAAAAGGAAGCATTAGATTTTGTGCAGCAGCACACTCATACACTCATGTTTTAGTCATATTTGAAAAGTCGAAAAGATGTTGGGATAACAGACAGTCTGAGGCTGTTAGAATTTAACTGTATAACACCTGCCTGGGGGAAGGGGCTTTTTCTATGAGTGGAGAATGTGGGTTTCATCAGACAGTTTTTTTTTTTGTTGCATTAACCAGCCAACTGCTCGTACATGGATTGGAAGCGACTGGTGGGTGTTCTTGTGTCCCCACGACCTCCATATTATGATATGGACCAGCTGTGATTTAAGCTGCACAGAACCAAGCCAGCAGCCCTTATCTGATCACTCTCCGGGCACGGAAAAAAGAGGGGGGAAAAAATACACATAAATCACAGCTGTGAAGGAAATGCAGTCTGTTGCAGGTGTGACTGCAGGCTGTCCACATGTGGTCTATCTTAAAAAACGCTGCACAAACACGCCCTTCAGACTCTACATGTGGAGAATAGTGTGGTGGATGTGTCATTAACGATTAAACTGTCATCAACTTTTGCCTGCAGATGAGAAAGTGTGTATTCGTCTAACAGTAGCAGGAATAGCTTGAGAAAGAAAGACTCATTTACATTCCACTCCTGAATTGTTAACAGCACGCTCCCTTCATTATTGCTTATTAAAATTAAAGCTAGCTTTCAAGAGAGGCATTCTTTTGTTGTGTAGTTTCTAAGAACCCAATAATGTTTATATGAGAGAAGTGTGAGTAGAAACTTAATATTTTTTAAAAAAGAAGCAAAAGAAAACTCTACCTATGTTCCAGTTGAAACTGGCCAAAAGCTGTCCTTCATTACTGACTTGAGGCTGAAAAATGGGACTAAATTATGTGTGTGTCAATCAAAACAAGTGAATCAATTCATTCTGATGTGTCGTCATTACGAAGTGACAGAGGTAACGCCTGCTCCCCCCTGCACTCCTTTTTTTCCCTTAACCAAGGGGTAAAAATGACAGTGAAGGATCAGTTTTATCTTGATGACAAACTGATCAAGCACAGCCTTTCCTGCCCCTGCCTGGTCACCACAGTTAATCCGCACTGGCACTGCTTGAGATTGTGTTGTTCAAAGCGCCCTGCTTTGTCAGGTGAGAGATGGCGATGGCACAGAATGTGCTTCCAGGGGTACTTCCTGATGACAAAGACGACTTTGTGCTGCTCAAAACGAAACAAAATGACACCCGAAATGGTTCTTCTCCCGAGCGGTGCCACGCTCTCACTTTTATGCCTCTCTCATCACTGTTGCCCAAAATTATGCTGCTGTCACAGAGAGGAAGTCCAGTCCATTTGCTGCCACACAGTCTCATACCGGAAGCCTCCATGACACAGACTGTGATCCATAATGTAAAAAAAAAAACAACAAAAAAAGACAGCACAAGTAGAATTTTAAAACAGACACTACAATGCTGGCAGGTACAATTTTTAACTGTACCTGCCAGCATATTTCAATGGATCAACCAATTCCATGAATTGCATCTAAATTTACAAAAACGTTTCAGGAAATAGTAAAATGCATAAATAAAACAGCAGCCTTCTCTCTACAGACACCATCTCTGGTGAGGCACAGTGTTTACAGTCTCTCCATAACTAAATTTGGATGTGTAACCCCCTCTGATGAATGTATCAGACAAAACAAGACCTCCTTTCCACAGAGCTCCATCCTTTTTTTCCATTACTAATTACATAAAAGAGCCAGTAACAGTTCAGGTGTATCAGTGATTGGCAACGGCCGCACTGATTGATACGTTTAAGACACGGTTTTGCCAGAGACGACGTCTGCTCAGCTCAGCCGGGTGGTATCAGTACGATTCAGCCAAATAAAGCAAAAATATCAGCAAATGAATGAGGGAAGCGTTTATGGACATATACTGTATTTACACCCACATGGACAACCACATCTTTCATTGCACTGCCTTCAAAGACAATGAAATCCCCTCAGACCCCGATGGAAAGTGAGTAACACCACTGGCAATCTTGTATTAGCTGAAATCCGAATCGACATCGATCCGTTTAAATATGTGACTGTTTGATGCTCATGAAGCCCACAGGGAACCCTCACTGTTCACAGCATAACCCACCGAGTCGTTCTGCTCAGTTTCCTCCTCAACCAGGTCTCAGACGGAAATCGCTGGTTAGGGAACTAATAAGGAAGACTGCACGAAGCAGCTCAAAATCAACTTAAAAAAATTAGGCAGAAGTACTCGCCAAGGTGACAGTTAACCTTTCCTGCTTCAACCTCTTGTACGCCAGACTCTCCGAAAGGGCCACACGCTTTTACCATACCACCAAATGTAATTTCTGCATCACCGGATGACCGACTGACCACCAAAAAGGACACACAAAATGAGGGAACAGGGAGTCCATACAAAATAAAGAAAGCATCTTACCTGAAAAAAAAAGGAACCAGCTCAAAGTGTTGACTTCCCGGAAACATACAACACAATGATCAGGAGAGCAGCAGCCGCCGGAACCCCACTGACTGATTGGAACCAGGTGAGAGAAATGAGCGCAGGTCTACTCAATTGGTCCTAATGAGGCGATCGTGTGAGGCAAGTTGGGCTTGAGATTTCCTGCGGACCATAAAAGGTCAAGAGGAAATAAATGTCCATAAATGATTCTTGCAGTCTTCTGATTTTACACACTCTTTGGTTTTGATTTTCAGTCTGATCTGAAGAGATGAGTGTGCAGTTTGATTACATACTCTCTACATAGCCTGAACTGTGTTAGTATAGTTGTCAGAGGATCCCAAATAGGAGAGAAAAAAAGGCCAAAAGTAAGAATTTTAACTCCACAATGTTAACTTCATGTTGTTTCCCATTTATAAAGTTTTTTTTTTTTATTCCAGTATGAGGATATTTTCCATTACTTGTTTTCACATTTTCTTCCAAAAGTAGGATTCAACTGAAGAACCAATGATAAAAGCCCAACTTTGACACTGTCAAGTCTATTCGTGGTTGATTGTAACGAAAAAAAAAAAGCAAAACATGTAACAGTTTTTGTTCAATCGATTCAGGCTTTTTAATTTGGTTCAGCTAATCAGCGCACAAACACTTTTTTTCTCCGGGCCTCCTTGTGAGCACTTTCACCTAAATTGTTCAAAGTCCAAGATACAAGATAACGCTCTATGTTATTACTACATGCCTTACTCCGTTATCAGACTCCTCTCCCCAATCTACTGCGGATACTC
Source organism: Malacoctenus triangulatus (assembly GCA_032274725.1). NCBI lineage: Eukaryota > Metazoa > Chordata > Actinopteri > Blenniiformes > Labrisomidae > Malacoctenus > Malacoctenus triangulatus. The sequence continues at coordinate 10,864 of JAUESE010056652.1, forward strand.
AATTACTCAGACAAAAGTGGTTGTAGAGGCTGGAGACCCTTGCCCTTGGATTACCATATTGAGTCTCTTCTCTCCCGCAAGTTTAATTCGGACTATTTCCTGATGACAACCTCCTCTAATCTAAGAACACTGACCAATTGTTCAGCCCAGTCTTCTTTCAGGACAAATGTCAAATTTATAATGTAGTGAATATGTTATCTTCAAAAAGTAAGAGAAGGACACACACACACACACACACACACACACTTTTTTTTTCTTCAGAAATGGCCGTGGCAAGGTTGGGCCTGATGAATAGAGATTGCTCTGAGTGCTCTGCGTCATTGCTGCTTGACCTAAGAGCAGCCCCCTGTCACGATTGATCACGGCAGTCCGGATGATGAATTGAGAAATTACATTGATATCTGTGGCATTGTCCTCCGTTAGACTCTTAGGACATCTACGATTTTACATGCTTTTTACATGGATGTTCATGTGGACGCTTGGCCCTTGTGTCCATCGGGCCACACGAACCTTAAGGTCATTAATTTTTAACACCAAGAATCACATGTGATTAAAAAGTTGTGCATAATACCCTGGATTTTAGTGCAAGACCTGATACAACATCTGAAATAACCCATTCATTGCAGAGTTCAACCCAGGACAATTCTCCTCAGTCTTCTCACCAACAGTAAAAGCATATTTTACTTTGCAGTTCCGTGTGTCTGATTTGTATTTGTTGGTTTGTCTAATTTCTAAATTAAGTCATCGTTTAATTCTCCTAAAAAGTGATGGATCAGTCTTTTAAAGTGTACCAAAATACTGTTGGAAAACAATTACTGCTTTATATGTTCAACAATGTATTTGTTCTCCAGGTTTTTTTCCCCCTCCTCTCATTTCAGAATCAAAAGTACCAATACCATCTGTTTCCTTTGAGGCTGAAGCACACCGAGTGGCACAATCAACTGTGTAAACTGCTTTCCATCAGCTCAACAACACCGACGCTTCAGAACAAGACACAAAACAAAATACTTACTCCACATCAAACCCTTTTTCAAAAAAAATGATCTCAATGTGCATGATTTTTGTCTATGTTTACCTTAATTGTAGATCAGTACACCCACTGTGGGAGACAAGAAGAGCTCCTTTGACAGCAAGCTGAGTTTACCGCTGAATTCAGTGGGTCTGATTTGGCTGAGTCTTGCAGTTCAGGGTTGTTTGATAGTTTGAATAAAATCCTAAAGTTGAGTTGATGAAAGTGAAAAATGTGTTTCTCGTGCAGCGAGATATTGACGCCTGACTCTGGGCATCCGAAAGCTGTGTGAACCGTAGTTCATACTGGGAGGAGTAAACATACCGAGTTGTACATTTGAAATGGCAAGTCGTGCTTAAAAAAAAAAAGGTGAGGTTTTGGAGTTTTGAACACTGTTTGGAATCCATAAACACACAGCAGTCAAACTGAATTCTTGGGGTGTCAAAGTACATCTGATTCAAATAGCAAATGTATGAAAATGTACGACAAGAACGTAATGTTTGCTAGTCCTGCGATAAATGTGCGAAGTCCCAGTTTTAAACTTTTCCCTGCACGGGCTGTAGATGGTGTGAGCTGCAGCAGTCCCTCAGAATGATTCAGCTTTAGCAACACTGGGCAGTTGGAGTTGAAAATGGGGAGCGTATCAAAGATTCTGTGGTGCCGCAAAACTGCTTCTACCCACCACTGAGACTGTAATACACAGTCCTCATGGGAGTCACTCACAAAAAAAAAAAAGGAGAAGGGTGTAACGGTGCGGAGCACAGTGAAAATCCACCGGCATCATGTGCGGCTCCCTGCACCTGGATGTGACACTTTGGCAGGGAAATTATAACATTTGGTTCATTAGAGCATATTGTTCGGCAACAAAACGCAGTTTATGTCACACCTGTTGCAGTGTGCTTATCTCCATCATCAAATCCATCCCTCAGTTTGAGATATATTTTTGCCCACATCCGTCAGGAGTAACATTTCTCCCCTTCCATGTATTTGATTAGTTGCAAAATGTCACTCATTTCATTTGAAATGACTGTTTTTGTCTTGAAATGTACAGGTTTGTTTCACTTGGTTGCTTCAGGAATGAAAGACCAGAGCAGTGCCAGCATACTGGCAAAAGACTCGGTGCTCTTCTCAGCGAAGAAATGGGAAGAGAAAAGATTTTTCTTCGTTTTTTCACATTGAGTGACTCAATTTCACGCTCCATTGGCATATCTGGGGTGACGCGCCATGAAATCAGTCCAATTCTGGGATTTCAGAGGAACAGTATTTTGAAACCTCCTGAGATATGTGGCCATATTACTTTCTCCACCTCTGGACAGATTACACTATTATGTGACAGTAGCAAGAGGTGAAACTGTGATGATAATACACTATGTCCCCTTTTTTTCTGGTAAACTGGTTTGTAACAGCACTTTGAACAAAAACTATTGAGCCAGTCGCAAAAAATGATTCAACTAAAGGCATCAATTCATTTATCATTTATCAGTTCATTTGTCACCTATTTTCACATTGAGGCTTGGAGCAGATAAATGGAAAAAAAAAAAAAAAAACAGAGGCCTGGTTGTGCACTTGGTTAGTCTCTTCCTTGGAACATCCTTGTTTACAAGTACGTGTTAAAGGCAGATGAACAAAAAGTATAGGCTGCACTCTCATCTTAATGTTCACAACTCAGGTTGTATTTGCTGCTCAGACAGGTATTTGTTTTTTGTGAAATGGGGCTAATTGCAGAGCAAAAACGTCCCCTGTTCGTACAAAAATAATGGTAGTGAGATGAAGATTCACAAGGCTTTCCAGCAAATTGGTTTCAAGAGAGGCTTCATTCAGCAAGACCTGTGGTACATTGTATTTCGTGTCTGAAAAAACTACGAAAAAGGACACTATTATAAGTTGTTTCTCATAATAAGGTTATTTTCTAGTGAGTACATTCAAATATGAGACGTCAAAAAACCTTCGTAACACAGTGAAGGCCAAATGTTTTCCCCAACATTTGTGTGTGTAAATCAGCCACTTCCATTGTGGCTTCTTGTCATATCCTGGTAATGTCGACAGGGATTTTATTTTGTGTTCTGTGTCACTTTTGAAGAATAGCATTAGTTTAAGCGGTCCGCACATAAAAGCGTCAACACTTAACTTTCGACAGTCGTTTTTGGGGAGGCCTCGGGTCACATCTGTCCCCGGTTTCCCTGCCGCAAGGTCGTCTTTGTAGCAGCACCGACCCACATCAACAGTTTCTCGCAGCAGCATTGCAGCGAATCACACCAAAGATTTTGAAACTTTTCATTGTGATTATTTTTTTTAAAATCACCCATTCATTTACTAAAACGCTTATTCTCTTTAAGAGCCACGGTGGGTGCTGGAGCCGATACCGACAGACAATGTGCGAAGCCGGAGAGCACCCTGCATATGTCGCCACATCATCACAGTGCAAACACAAAGAGACAGACAACCACACACAATCACACCCATGATCCAGTTAGTCACCAGTTGACCTTACACGTGTTTCTGGACTCGGAGGAAAACGGTGTACCTGGGAGAAACAGAAATGCCCCTGCTGGGTGGAAAATCAGGACCTTTGCCCATTGCGGCAAGAGCGCCGACCACCATGTGGTCCTAACTTTTAGGCACTCAGAGGCAAATCAATTTGAGCGTCCTCCTTCACATGAAAAACACCAATGTTGCTCAGCAGTAGAACAGCAAAGTCTGCTTGAAAGTTTGTTAAACAGACTCCCTCATGATATAAAGCATTTTTTTTTCTTCAGGCTTAAAATTATTTTTGATTCAATTTTCTAACCGTGATGGGTCTAACTATCCGAATGGGGCCAATCAAAAAAATGTTTTCCGTAAAACTGGACTCCATCGCAAACAGAAAGTCACTTTTGAGGAAATAACAGGAGATAAATAGTATTAGATCAGCGGGCAGCAGGAGAGGGACAGGCTGAAGGCAAGGAGCAAGCACACTGCTGAGAGGAACTGCAGGGAGAAACTGCAGGCAACTGAAAGGTTCAAGCTCGAGTCTGGAGAATGCCGGCTGGTGACTAAGGAGTGCAAACTGGAGACTGGTCGGCTGCTGCAAGATGTGGACATAACCAGGGGAAGTGAAAATGAGTGAGATTCACACCGAGCAAAGTGCTCAGAACAACTTGAAGGCAAGTTTGGAACTTAAGCTAGTGCGCCCATGTCTGAACAAGACGAATTGACAAACTGATAAAGGGTAGCTGGAGTCGCTGCTTTAAGTACTCGAGAGCAATGAGAAGCAGCTGGGGATTAATCAAGGAGATGCAGAGCAGCTGGGGCTAATGCGGCCATGAGCGAGCCCGGCATGGCGGGTTTTAAAACAACAACTTCAGCTTTGTCTTTGCCAAAGAAAAGAGAAATGATGTGCTTTTATAAGCCCTCGATTTGCAAAGTGTTCAAACACCCATAGCGAATAGGTTCACGAGGCATCTGAGACTTTACCTAAAACCAAAAAGGCTTTTTTTTCCTCCCTACTAAATGTTTGCTTGTGTCCAAATGTGCACTGACTTGATATTGTACCCAAACACGGAAGAGGAAGCTGATCCACTAACGAGGTGCTCTGAGGATGGCGCCTGACAAACATGCAAACAGCGCACACTATCCGTTGAGCATATTTGCCTTCATGAATATGTGATATCGGGTATTTCTGCATAATTCTGCAAAGGAGCACATGCCAGCGGTATATTTCCCACTCATACTGTAATTTACTATGCCTGTGAACATTTGCAATATTTAAAATTGTGCCTGTCATTACCATGTTTGAAAAAAAGCAAAATGCATCAGATCTTTTGTTTTATTTACTTCACCTAATTTCTCGGGCTTTTAAGTAATTTGAATTTTTTAAAAAATGCTGAAAATAGGAACCAAAAGTCCTACAAAAAAGATGCAATGACTATTTTTTGACATATAGTTCAATTTGCTTATATTTATTTCAATGAGCTACCAGAAAAACAACAGCATACGACACCCAAAGTGAACATTTGGACATCGCATGAGCGGGAGCGATGTTTTACTGAATATGAGTACAGCTCAGAGAGCAACATGACTTGTACTTTAAATACACAGTAACCCAATTTGTTGGTTTACATCAATGAAAAAAAGAAATGGAAAAAAACTCTAAAAATACTTTTTTCATCATGTTTTATTTTCACCAAATGGGTTGGACACTTAACCACGAAGTCAACCTAAATTTGATCAACTCTTTTGTATCATGTTCATTTATTTTTTATTTTATGTGCAACATGAGAAAAAAAAACACATGGTGATAATTAGGGAGTTACTCACGTGAGAGCGACAGCTGACGTTGGTGTCATGAAGAACTGTTGGAACACCTATGACATGGAGTGAAACATCTTGTGAAGAGATTTCAGTGCTGATTTTTTAATATCCGCTCTCACAAATCATCTCTCCTCTTGTCAAATTCTTTATTAAAACTGAGGGATATTTAATTGATCATCACAGCCACCAGCTTGACTACGAATCAATGAATCTGGTTTCTCCTAAATTTTTTGAAGCCCATGAACAAAAGCTTCAAGCTGGTTTATTTTTTCTTCTCTACAACCATGATTACCAGCAAAGTGTAACAAAGAGTTTCCGTATCAGGCATCAAAATAAAGATTTGCAAAAATAGGTTCTCTGAATGAAGCTCTGATTTATGTTCTGCCCTTTGGCTTCAAGTCATGTGATTAGCATCCATTCATCCTCTATGCATGGAATCAACTGTGGCACCGCTGTCACTCTGTGGCCTGACCCCTGTGCTGACGATTAACTTTAGCAGAAGCCGAGGCTGTCGTCTTCATCCATGCATCCATCTTTATTCATCATTCATCTTCCTCACCACTTTAATAGCCGAGACTCACTGAGTGTTGGAGCTGATCCAAGCATACATATGCCGAGCGAAGGGTGAACCCTAAACAGGTCGCAGGTCAGTTTCAGAGAGACAGCGGAGACGAGCACAATCATGAAAACACATTCGAACCGTTGAGAGCAGGGGTGTCCAACTCAGGTCCTCGAAGACCGGCTTCTCAAGAGTTTTTCGACGTTGCCGTTCTCCAACACACCTGAATCGAATGAACAGCTTGTTAAGCAGGCTGCTGAAGAGCTTGACGACATCAGGCTAATTCAAACCAGGTGTGTTGAAGCAGGGAGACATCTAAAACTCTTGGGAAGCTGGCCCCTTCAGGACCCAGTTTGGACACCACTGGATTGGAGTCGCCAACTGACCTCGTATCAGGCACAAGCCGAACATCAAAACTCTGCACGGGAAAGTCCCACCTGGGCACAAACCGACGCAAGACCCCCCTCCCTGACCACTGCTCAGCCCAGCTTCTGTTTCTATGTTTATTCCTGCACACGCCTCCTGTTTACTGGAGGAAGCACCATATTGTTCCTAAATCCACTCAATCCTTCTTCCAAACGAAAGATGTCCAACCGTAGAAGACGCTGATGTGAGCTATTGGCATCTGGAGACACTGAACTTTATTATTGAGCGATTTATTCAAACGGACCATCACGATGTGTCTGCACCACCATTTCACTTCTGACGGCCTGATGAAACTTCAGCAGAATGTAATGAGTGAATCGGTCGTTGGTCTGACCCACGTGACGCTCTCACAGCTCTGCTCTGTCTCACAGCAATGTGACAATAACACTTCACGCACCAAGACATGAGACAATTAAAAGCAGTGATGACTTTTTAAATGGATTCTCCAAATCTCACATAACCTTTATCAGTGAATATTTCATCATCCTGTTTCGAGATACTGTTAAAAAAATAAGCCATTTTTGTACACTCAAAGTATCCTCATATATATACAAAAGGCTTTCCCTGTTTTTAAATACAAACACCCAAATATCTGCTTATTTGAATATGGTCCTATTTGAGTTAAATATTGCAGGTTGGGTAATTAGAGTCAGTATAACAAGGTGCAAAATAGGCCATTTGTGTGTTCAGTATCAAGTTTCAATATCACTGTGTTTGCACAAAAGTCTAAGCATGACCTGGTTTTACCTTGTTGTTGAATATGTGTGTGCTGCATTTCTTTGCAAAATTCATTTACTGAGAGGTACAAGAGGCCAGCAGGCTGAGAGGTTTGATTGTGAACAACAGAGTGATGCCAATGTGCATTTTACCATCCCATTTAAATTAACTCAATAGTATTGGAAAAACAGATTGTCCCATCGACGTTTTCTTTTTATATAGTCAACTCAGTCTCACAGACGTCGGTCCACTGAGGTGCAAATATCTGACCCAAAAAAAACAACAGAGAGCAAGTGTTGTTTTTGTTAAAACAAAGCAACAAAGACCACAGAGGAATCTTATCAGAAGTCTCCTGGTTGAGTGGATCCAATGAGGTTAAGCTTCAACTTCAGTCAAATTACAAACACACAAAAACCTTCGAGAGAACTTTGCAGCCTGGGGGGAAACAGAGAGGACAAACAGGGGAAGGAGAAATTGTTCTAAGTATTAATTTTGATTGACATCGGATATATTTTAACAATCTTACCGTCAATATTTATGGTAGGGATGTCCAGCTCCCCTCCAGGACCGGGGTTGGACACTCCTGCCTTTTGGTGTGTTTTTGGTTTGATGTTGTTAATGTCTCCACATGATATATATGTGCTGCAACGTATTCCTGAGCGGAAAAAACTTGGGACTGATTGTCTTCTTTGATTGTGACTGTGATGTACGGACGACTTCATGCCCATAAGTTTAACTTCACTTGCTTATCTCACTCAAAGCTCTTTCTACTGCAAAGAATTGTGGGTTTGATGACCTTAAGAACACACTGCAGTGTATCAACTGTCTTTTTCTTTTCCAACACATCTATAACTGATGGAAGCTCAAGCTTTGACGGAAGCCCCTTCAATGAGTCAACATTGTCTGTGGTTATAGTTTTTATTATCTGACCGGGGCACCGCTAAGCTGATAATCCACTTTATCTCCCGCTGATTACCTCAAATTTACATACTCTTTCAGCCTTTACAAGTCGAATCAAGAGTCTTTTCAGATTCTTGACCGGGAATACTTTAAGGCCAAGACATTTACTTTTTAACTGAGCGTCTCCTCTCTGTACTCGAAATTAAGAGCTGTTATACTTCAAATGAGTTAAAATAGCTGTTTTAGGTCCTCAATTTCTCTTTTTGGTAACGAAAATTACACATGCTGATTTTTCCCCTCACAATTGTGATTTTGTACTTTTTTCAAGCACCTGTCAATGGTGGCGAAATGGCTTTGACAATGAGAACTGAAACTAGGAATTTACACAGTCTGTTTTTATTCCATCACAAAACTTTACAAGAATTTACTGAAAGCCTGAGACATCTATTTCTTCGTATCAAAGTTAATTAAAAAAAAGACACTTTTTGGACCGGACTGAGTTTCATTTTCTTCAGCACGTTGTGCTTGAGACTTCTGGCACCAGCTATTAAACACAGTGGCTAAAAATCACCAGAGAGTCCCTGAATCTGAAGTAATTTTACAAGTGTTGGTCATTTGGCAAACAATGAAGAGATGTTCCTCCTTTGCATATCTTTGTGTTAATGTTTTAACAACGCCAAGGATGTCGTGTCCTGCCTTATCTTATTTGCTATTTTGTTAAAAAGTCAGTGTGACAGCAGTTGAGATAAGGATGAGCCACCAAAGTCAAACCATGGATTGAAATTCAGGACAATGAGGCTGCGCTTGACTTTTTTAATCTGAGCCGACGTCCCAACAAGCTGTCGCTGATGCTTCTGTTGTTTTAATCTCCGTTTCTGACCAGTCACATAACAAATGTTCACTGCTGAACCAGTCCGGTGATGTCCAGCTCAAAAACTGATTTAAAAGAAAAAAAAAAGGTTCACAAACTTGAAGGGACTGAAATGTGGTTTTTTTTTTTCTTCGAACATCAGAATTTAAAGTTTGAGGTTTTAGATCGACATCAAAAACACATCAAAGTGTGTCAACTGTCAGGGAGGTGAAACCGTCCATCGTCTCCCTGGGAAATGTTAAACGCACCGAATGAGAAGACGGGCTCCATGTTTGATATTTTCCTGGATAGAATCTAATGATGATGAATGACACTGATGAGTATGATCAAATTCAATCACACTTTGCCGTCATTACTTCTGGCAGGCCTGTGATAAATTTCCACATGTAGGTTTGTGGCGAACATGAAGTTCTTATAATTATGATTACTGTCCATGATATATTTTATTGATAATGTCAGAGCAAAGCAAAGCAGAATTGATGAACTTGGAAAGGGTTGGACCCCCTCATATTGGAAATGTTTGATGTCGACATCCTTTTGATGTCTATATCCTCAAAAACGAACCTAACTTAGCTTTTTAATTTATAGGACGCCCCAAAAACCAACATCTATAAATAAATACAGAAAATATCACAAGGGGAAAAGGAGACATTGCCTGTGCTTGGTTATTTTTAGAGTAGATAGAATTGTGACCTATGTAAAACGTCATTTTGAAGAAATTCTTTCAACCTGATGCGTCTCCCAAGAAGAAATAAACTCTCAGCATCAGATGCTTCTTTGTCCTTTGAAACAGGACACAGATCGTTTGTTAAATGAGAACATAATGTGATGGGAAAAACATGTTGGTTTAGTATAATTACACATTTCTATTTCACATTGCAACATGTTAATTAGTTTGGAAATAGATTTTGGAAATTTTGGGCCTTTTTGAACCTGACCCACTCATTCTTGATGATAGATATACTTCATTATTCATGCATTCTTACTCCCACATGGCAAGCCGGCAACCACCACTATTTGAATATCACAGCATCAATTACAGCACTGATTTGTTTGCTTGACCGTAAATAAATCGGTACAATAAAAAATGTGAAGATTCTTTATTGGGGTTATAATCAGACTAACCTCTACGTTTTTTCATACTTTTTGATAATGATATTTGATAATCAAATGCAGAAAAAAAGCAATCATATGCTCAAGAAAGGCCTGAAAAGCCTGAATGTGTTTTGGTACTTTTCGACAACAAGCAGGAGACTCGTGTGTCGGCTTTGGTTACACACATTAGCTCTTACCTTGTTGTTAGAGCCCAAATTTCACTCAACTGCGTGTGTGTGTGTGTGTGTGTGTGTGTGTGTGTGTGTGTGTGTCCAAGGGTTTCTTGGAACGCAGGCGGTCATTAAAT
>JAUESE010056657.1:9376-21033 GCA_032274725.1 Malacoctenus triangulatus
AAATGTGACGATGAATGCACAGTGGAACCAGTGCAGCCTGCCACTTTTCTGAGCTAATAGTCAAACCAACAAGGCCCTGAAAGCCCCTTAAAACCTGAAAGTTCTCTAATCTGACCTTGAAAAGTCACGTTATCATGTTGTCTCCCTGAGAGAACCATGGAGTCAGAGATACAGGTGGAATTACCAAATGCTGCAGATATCCAGGACATGCTGGGAATGGAGCCAAAAATGGCAGTGTTTCCCAAAGTGCCATCCCGAGACAAGACACTCAGCACAAACTCAAGTGATTTAATGGAATACTCTGATATGCAAATCTGACTTATGTGCATTGACTAAACATTCAAGTCAATGCACGTGGCTTGAATGACTAAACATTCAAGCCAAGACTGCCATGACTCGACTGTTTTGGGATGATGAGAGATGTGGTGTCGATACAAGAAGAAGTGAGTAGCTCCGAGAACGCATGTTGCCCGAGGGCAAACACGCCTGGAGGCAGACAGAGACATCAGTGAAACGTGTGATTGTTGAAGAGGGGATGAGAAAGACACACATAAACAGAAGTGATGAAGCTAAAACATGTTGCATGTGTCAAATAAAGCCCACAGTGAGCATCCAGTAAGAACGTACAGTCTTGCTTTCATATGTGTTGCTCACTGATTCCTGTCTTCCAATCTGAGCGTCAGACCAAGCGTGTCTCTACAGATTTTCCACTGTGATCGTCTCTGAAGGAGGAACACAACACGGCTCTTCCCGGAGAGAGTGAAACGTGAGCGCGTCACCATCCTGTTCTCCTTGTCAGCAGCTTTCTCTCTTCTCTGGCAAAGCATATGTCAGATTGAATTACGGAGGTGAGGCCTGAGGTGGGTTTAATCAGCCAGGGGTGTGCTTTGCCTTTGTGGGGAAGGTTAAACTTTTCTAATGAGGGCCAGTCTGTGCAGGTGGGGTGAGGACCTGTGGAAAAGAAGGAGATTTTTTTTCAGAACGGTATTACTGCTCACAAGGAGCTGGACTACTGCCCATGCAAAGCAGGCAATTACCCGGAGGGGGCCACAGAGGAGCAGGACTCATCCAATTTAGTTTTACTTGGGAGAAAAGTTAGTCTGCTGAAGTACAAAATCAGCTGCTGGTAGGATTTCATTCACCCATTCATTTACCTTCTTTGTCTGTTTTACCTTGAGGAGGGATGATGGGGGAATTGACCCTATGCTGGAACCATGATTCCTGGGTAGTTCACCAGTCCATCACAGATTCACACACACACACACACACACACACACACACACACACACACACACACACACGCACTGAAACAAGTGGACTAATGAACTTGTGCTCCGACCCATCCAGCTCTATAATTCCATTGTGTACCACAAAGAGTTTACCATTTATTACCGTGTGAAAAATTACAGCTTGGCTTTATTGCCTTTATTTTTTCTATTAAGTATTGGACTAATTATGTGCTTTTCTATTTAACTGACTGGACCAACTGACAAGACCAGCCAACTGGTGCTGAACACCTGTTGTGTGTATCACATGAGTGGTGCTGACCTGAGCGATTGGTGTCTGAAGGTGGTCCTGTGGTCCTTTACATACCACAGCACTGAACAGATCCATACAACCTGAGGACCATCTTTTAATTGGATCTGACTGAGTCGGTCCAGGTCATGTCAGGTGGCGTTGGGTCAAAGTGACTCCCGCCCGATCCGAGAGTGTCTCGAGTGACATAATGACCGGCAGGTGGCACAAAAAAATGACCAGTAACAGCTCACAAACACAGAGTGGTGTGTGAGGAACTTATGCGTGAGTTAGTTCTTTCTTTTCCTGAAGTGGAATGAATGCGGCCCTCGCAAAGCTTCTTCTCTGCGTAACCTCCCACTCCGCGGTGACCTTCCAGCAACCTGAAACATCTGCTGCGACGTTGTGATGAACCGAGATAGGACGCCTTCCTTCACCTTTGCCCTCCTTTAAACAGCTCCCATGGTAACACACACAGGGTCCGCAGGTATTGAGGCTCAAAGGGGGAGATGCATGCAGTGTGAAAGATGACATGTACATAAATGATCTCAACAATAACCGCATGTTTTTTCTGCCTCATGGCTGCATTCTACAATCCACGGTACAAACCGATCTGATAGGAGAAGCACAGCCAAGGTTGGGGAATAGGTCGACCTTTTGCACTCCTGCTTAGAATCTTCAAGCACATTTCACAAGCTGCTGTAGCAACAGACGAGAGGACCAGACGAACTCGATGAACCCCTGTGTTTAGATTGTGATGTTACTTGTGTAACACACTCATTGAGGTTCCTTATTTCTGTTTGCTGTGCATAAGGTGAAAGGAACGCTGGATACTATTTGCATTCTTTGTAATATTGGGGTTGCCAGAAAACACACAGACAGCTACAGACAAAACAGAGGCAAATAGACCCTCACTGGGAACAGGTCATGGAGATGTTTCACCACGTAGTTAATTCTCCTCCCTGAGTGAACATTGTCACTCAGACAGAACAGTTGCAAAATGTGAAGTTGTCTGTGTGTATAGTTGGTGATGCACGGTCGACTCTTTGTGCGCCATGCTCTGAGTGTGCACGACGTGCTGTGTGTGCACGGTGTGCTGTCTGTGTCAGGTGCCCTGTCACCATCAGGAGGAGCTGGAGTGTGACAGTGGCCAATCTGGCAGCCGTCTGCTGACAAGACCTTCGGCTGGCCGAGCGGAGGCTTGTGTGTGCGTGTGCGTACATGTGTGCGTGCGTGCGTGTTTGTGTGTGTGTGTATGTGTGTGTGTGTGTGCGTGTGTGTGTGTGCACTGTGGGTTGAGTGTGGAACCCATAAACGTTTTTTGCATATTGTCTCATTTTCATGTCAGCTGTGAAGAAAAAGCTTGAGACAGTCGATCACCTTGGAGTCATGTGCTGCAGCTCACTGCTCCCACTATGTATAGTTTGGGTTAACTACGTCATGAAAATGATCATTATTTGTTAAGCCTTATTGTGTCACCGGCAAATAACATCCTCTTCTCATTTCTGAGCACTTTGTTTATCCTTCAGTAATTTGTTCATTATGCTCCATAAAGTACCACATTCCTCCAAAAAACTGCTGGAAAAACGCTGCCTGTGCCACGGTGGAGCCAGTCCAACATCTGTGGGAGGAGCCAAAGACCTGCATACTGTCCTGCTTCACAGCGACAGAAGAAGTCAGCAGATGGCAGCAAGTGCAGCTATTCTGTGTTCATATCGAAGCGTTAAAAATTGAAGTCCAAGTCCAGTAAATGAAACTGTCCTTTAAATGGCAGAAACCAAGCAGAACGTCTAGTCACTGGATACTTTTCGCATTGTGTGACCTGATCGCCAGCCAGCTTTGGACCGACAGGAACGTTGAACTAGTTCCATTGTGACATAGGCCCAATTCCAATTCTCTTCCTTAATCCTCAATCTTAATCCTTAACCTTCTTTCTTAACCTTCTTCCTTAACCTTAACCCTCAAAACAGCTTGAAATGGGACACTCCTTAATGCAGATACTTCCTCATTACTGCAGGGGGCAGCATTGCGCCAAAGCAGAGTTCGGTCTGTAAAGTCAGAAGAAGAAGAAACCGTAACAACAGCAGCAAAAGATCGTAAAAAAAAATCAATGTTACGCAACAGCGAGGTAACTAATCCATAACATGGGCCTAAACTAAGAGAACACGATGTTTTTCGTAATATTTTTGTCTCCATTAACAAAGAATTGTCCATTTGTAGCTTGCCGTCTCCATCGCCATGTAAAAATGCAATGCATTCTGGGTACTCCTTACTTTTAAGGGAGGTAGTGGAGGCTCCTCAGGTTTAAGGAACGAAACGGTCATTTTATTCCTTAAACGCGCTCCTTAATTTACCTTCCTAGGAATTGGGACAGCACTTGGTTGTCGCGGGAGTGACTATTTTAAGGATTAAGGTTGAGGATTGAGGATTAAGGAAGAGAATCGGAATGCACCCATACACTCAGTTGCTCCGGTCAGGAGGTGTAAAAGTGGATGTTTACACAGGAAATACTTTGACTGCTCCTCTCCTGACTAAAAGCCTCTCCAGCCAAAGTAATATTTCTGATATTTTCTTTTTTATCCTTCGTCCTCAGAGAATTGGGAGGGAAGAAGCAAGAGAGGAAAGACAAAGCGGTTCACGCTTTAAGTGGCACTGGATCATTTGTATGGCATCATCCTCCACACATTGTCAACACCATAATAGAATTATGTTATTTCATACCATGAACACCTCAACAGTAGTTATGGCAACAACAAACTATTGTATTTTGATTGGATTGATGGCTCATAGCATCGAATGGTGTTTTCACATCAGTCCCTCCTCAGTCTTACTCAGCATGACTCGGCTCACTTGTGTCTCTGTTACAATTGGGTCCCGCCTCAGTCCGCGTGGAGTCAACAGGGCTCCAAACTCGCTTCGTGAGTGACACACACTGGTCACAACACCATCCGGGACACTTGGGCGATGTTATACCTGCCGCTCTGACTCCTGCCGTGATGGCGTCACACAACTCAACACTGCAGGAAAACTGACGCTTGTTCCCCAAATGTCTCAGTTTACGTGTTGTTTCTCATTAACACTGAAACAATGTGAGGTTGCTCGATCAATGTGGGCCTTTTAAAAATAACTACAGTTTGAGTTTGGGATTGACACACTGCCACAGCTGATGTCAGTCACTGCCAGCTCTCACTCCCTCACCAACAGCTGCCGGCACCCTGAACCAAAACAAGGGTGGGATCACTCTCCGGGTTACCTGTGTGACCACACGTCAGGGAATCATGTTTGCCGGGTCACTTCTCGCAGGGAGAGCTTCACTGGAAGCTGTGCAGTTGCTGAGGTTGAAGGTTGAGACACTGCAAACAAATTCGGGTGAGGGCTCGGGTGGGCCTCTGAGCGCTGTGTTAAATGGCTTCCCTGTTTGGGTGGTCTTCCCAGGTTTTTACACACTGCTCGCTAACTGGCTGACTATTCGCTCGCTCAGGCAGTGAGTGAGTGAAGACAAAAACTCCCATAAACTGGAGTTTGGAGCAAAATGCAGTCAAGGTTAATCATCCTTTTTGTCCTGAGACCAGACCTGAGCAGTAAGAAAAGCTTCCACTAAACAGTTGACATGCATATCCTGTAAGTCGATAAGAGTTTAACTTTTGCTCCACCAAATTTAAAGATACAATAGAATCAGTGTTTGAAAAAAAACACTTTGATATCGCATAAATCATTACTCCATCCAGACAAAAGGTAGTATTTCTATAAAACAGGCTGATGGGTGGACACAGAGGGGAGCTAAAAGAGTTTGCATCCTCCTGAACGCCACCGCGTGACAGACGCCCCTCTGTGGTTCACAAGCTACCAACAATGTGTTCCACTGACCCCTGTGATGAATTGGTGAATTGCTGCTTCTTCTTCTGTCTTCAGCTCACACAGTTGGTGTCAGCTCAGCTAATGCGTTGCAGCTGACGGTGAATCGACTGAAGTTTTGTCAATGTTGGAGACTCAACCAGGTCAACATCCATTAATGCCATCTTTGTTGTTGTGACAGTTATTGTTGTCAGCTGACATCAGCTCCTGCTACAGATCACAAGTGTGTGGACTGGATTCAGACGTCACCCTCATATGTGGAAGGGTTGTGGCAGAGTAGGAACACGCAGACTCACTGTAAAGCCATTTGGATCAGTGACACGTGTGCCAGGAACAGTTCGTAGTGTCACGTCTCGACCCTTTTAGGGTTTTTGCCTTTCTTCTTTCAGCCAGCCTGTTTTCATTTCTTTTTGTTATTCATGTGAAAAAACGAACGCCTGTGTGTCCCTCAGACTGTTGCCCATTTTCCAAAAAATCTGCCTCATAATACATCGTAATACACACTGCAAGGCAGGCAGGCGACCACAAAACATCTTTTCTTCTGTTCAAGTGTCCCAAACCAATCTCAGCTTGGAATGAGAAAGCTTTGTTAAAAGGCTTTAGTTGTGATTGAATGGACCTGATTTTTTTTCCCTTCTTCTTCTTCCCCTTTGGCATTGGAATATAGAACGCACCGCTTTATATTCTCCATCATCAGTGTGTAGAGCGGAGCCTGGACATCAGATCGGCGCTCTGAAAGTAATTACTCCGCGGCACACAAACCCCTCCCTCCATATGGCTGCACATTCCATTCTCCGAAGAGACGAACGATGCAGCAAGAGAGAGACAGAGAGAAGGGGGGGGGGGGGCAGCGTTCGAGGAGGAGAGGCGGCTGGGAGATAACCAGGCTTGACATCTCTGAATCACACGCCGATGCACCGGGAAAAAAAAAAAAAAGTAAAAAATCTGGCTTCGATTTGGATATCGGGTCAGCGCTCAAGGTGAGATTAAAAATAGCGATGTTGCTTCAAACTGGCTATGTCCTTTACAGAAAACCTCTCTCTCAGGGTTGGCAAGATGTGGGAAAGTTATCAAGGATCTTCAGAGGAGGAGGCTGACTGCCAAAAGCCCGTCTTCACTTACTGAGGAATGTCTTTGCTTTGTTAGTGGGTTTTTTTCTCTGTTGGTGAACTCAGATGCACAAGAATTTACAGACACGTGCAACCTGAACGGCTGTTTGACTTCTTAGCAAAGCTCTCGTCATCATCAGACGACATGAAGCTGACACGGATTCACTGCGCGTCGCCGCTAAAGCAGAGGATCCCGACCCCGTCCTGTCCAATAGGAATCTTCACAGCAGACAGAGAAGCAAAATTCCAACACCGTGACGCTTTTATCACCTGAGAGGTTGCGAGCTGGTTGTTGGCCTGTAATCAACTGTGCTTGGAGTCAAGTCCCTGGTCACCATGAAAACAGGCACACACATCCGGCCAGCCTTAGGCTCTCTGCGCGAGTCGCTGCGTCCGCAGCACCCGACCCGTGTCACGGGTGATCGCTCCCACTTTGCTGGGGGTTGAAGCCGATCCGTGTGGGCGAGGTGGGCTTCGGCGCAACCCCACCATGCAGCGCGAAACCTTCAAAACACAGCAGGTGCGATAGGAGGCACTGAGGGGTTGCAGTCCACCCTTTCTCTCCTCTGCAGGATTTCTGAAGGTGGTTGCATTCCTCCCACAGTCTAAAAACACACATGAGGTCAACTGGTGACACTTGATGGTCTGTAGGAGAAAATATGCATGTGTGTGATTGTTGTGTCTGTGTGTTTGCCCGGTGATGGACTGCCGACCTGTTCAGGGTGTATCTCCTTTCGCTTGATGCCATGTGGGATCCTCTCCAGCAATGAATGAATTGCAGCGAGGCCAAACACTGGTAGACACACTCACTCTTCCTCACACATTAAAGAAGAAAAACCTCCAAAACAGCTGCACTGCTTTGGCATCCAGAAAGTATTTCTGTGAATAGTTTTTTTTTAAGTTTGCAGGTGTCATTTCACAACCTTCAGAGTCCCGGAACCCAGGATGGAAACCACAAAAAACCCTGTTTGTTAAAAATCTTTCAAGTTGGATGCAAATCTCAAAAAAGTTTGCACGATGGCCTGAAAGGAGGACAAGCGTAGTTGTAAAAAAAAAAAAAAAAAAGAGAAGATAATTGCTATCTGCCTGGTTGCATGTTACAGCTCTTTTTTACAAGTCAAAAACACTGACCCTGGGGGGGCGACGCCACACGCCAGGTCAATGGGGTTTGGTGACTTGCCACCTCCACCGAGTTTAACGAGGGAGGCGCTCAGTGAGCTGGCAAGTTGCATCAAGACAAATAGCTTGGAGAGAAAGTATCTGCACAGACAGGCGTTCTGACAGGCTGGATGGACGACAATATCACAGGCCCCTCAGGTCTCAGACGTAAATACCGCTTCCCTTTCTTTTTTTTTTTAATCCCCTCCTTTACTTTAACTCCTCAGTTACTCCTCTGTGTCCTCCTTTGACTTTGTGGATGTTTCTCAAAGCCACAGCAGACGCGATCCTCCGAGGCACCGCTTTTTATGGCGTTAACCGATCCGAAGGAGAACAACATTCTTACTCAGCAGTATTTGTTTTACAAGGCTCTCTCCTTTCTCTCTCTCTCTCTCTCTCTCTCTCTCTCTCTCTCTCTCTCTCTCTCTCTCTGTCTCCCCCTCTCTCTTGCTCTTTGGCCAAAGGCTTTGGAAACACTGGAAGCCAATCAGGCATCATAAAGCAAGTGGCTGTTGGCACTAAGCCGTTACACCATGTCTACTGTAAAGACTGGACCTTAAACGCTGCTGCGTTCTGAGCATTTTGTTTTTCTCCTTTAACTATCTTTTTTTAAATTTTTTTGTTTCAATTCCTTTCCTCACACTTGCTCTATCCCTCTAGCTTCTTCTATCACCACCCACCACTCTCTGTGCACCAGCGGACAGATGGGCGTGTGGACGCTGTCCCTCATGGACTTGTGCTCGCAGCAGACCAGGTGGGCGTCAGAGTCGCCGTCACTGCTCTGAAAACCCCCCTCTGGTTGTTCCGTCTTCACTTCGATTGCTCTGAGAGGACGTGACGGAGCTTCAACCAGAAGTGACTGCCGTCTTTTCCTTCTAAAGAGTCTGCTAGAGTTTTGTTGGCTTCAGCTTTATTGTAAACAAATTGTGAAGTCCAGCAGGATGTGGTCCTAATGCAGTTAATTAGAAGCCAGCGTGAGTCCGCCAAGTTTGGCTTTGGCAGAGGGGAAGTTTATTTTCCATTTCTTAGCATCGAAAACTATTGAAAAAAGGCAAGAAAGACCTAAACTAGGATCTCCTGGATAACCAAATGCTGCAGTTTCACTGGGAAACCAAGAGGGGGCGGTGCAGCCACTGAGGGCTACTGACCCAAAAGGAGCTGCAGGGGTGACAGGTAGCTGTTACAGTGTCACTCACAGATGCATTATGCAACTTGTAAAGCCTGAAGTTAGACGCCATTCAGCTGAACGAGTCATGGAATGTGTGGGTAGGTATTGGACAGCAACGAGTCCGATCTCGCCATCAGTCTCCCTCCATGTTGCTACTGGAGACAATTTCCAAACCTGTAAGTGTGATGGATTCAATACTAATGTCTCTTCAATCATCTGCATACTATTGTTTTCCTGTAGTCATGAAATTTGTGGCCATAAACTGATGATTCTTCGCTGCCTCACAATGTAAAAAATATTAAACAAAGTGTGTGGGCAGAGAAGAAAGTTTAATTTGAAACAGACACATTGTTTTTTTTATGTAGGTAAATACTGGATAAATGGACCCCAGTCAGTCAGTAAGAACTCCTCAACATTCAGTGTGGCTTTGATTGTTTTAAATCAAACTAAGTCCACTTGAATGGTGTTGGATGACGCCACAATGACGTCATCTTTCTACTTCAGAGAGAATCAGTGTTTACTGTAGAGTACTTCAGTAATCAGTTCAAAGTGGCTCAAACCAAGACACTGAACATCAACTTGCATAAAGTTCTGTAGTCATCTCTGTATTTACTTGAACGTGCACGTGAAATATGTGATGTGCAATATGTGACAGGCAGAAAGTCAAGCATCCACACACACATGTTTACCCTTCAATCATGGGGAGGCCCACAGAGAAGCCTGACTGGGAGGAGGAGCCCAAACAGTACCCAGCAAGGTCCTGGCCTGGATCTGAACTCAAAGGCCAAAGCTCATTCTGTCTGAATAAGTGAAGTTGTGTTGGTTCTGTCCACCTCATCATTGGCGAAATGAAACATACAAGAGTTTGAAAACCTTCCCTGGAAGCCTCCCATGTCTCCAACAGCCCCACACAGAAGATCTGGCTGGATCTTAATTCATGACACGATTTCTTTTGGGAGCATTTCCAGTCATCTTCTCGGTTGTAATTTACAGGGAAAAAAAGGCTCTACGATGTCAGTGTTATGGCCATAAACAAACCCTCGACAGACAGAAGACTTTTTCCAAGTATAACTTCCACCTACAGCCTCCTTTTTTTAGGGCGTCATATGATTGAGATGTTGTGTTTCTTTTTGAATTTAGACATCACCCAAAGGAGTGCGCATTCTGGTTTCAAATCATCATGTCAATGTGGCTGCATTCGATCATCCTCTGAAAGTAGGTTTACTTAACTATGTAATCAGATTAGGAAGAAACTGACATCATTGTAACACTCGTCAAGACCTCAGCAAACATTTTCTGGCTTGCAAAAAGTAGTAGTTGGAAGTTATTACAGAATACCTTTAAGTCCAGGAGTGTCAATCTCATCTTCGTACAGGGGGGCCACGCGCAGCCAAAGTCAATCATGAGTGGAACAACAGCCACATCATAACTTTCAAATGACGATGACTTTTCACTTTTCCTTTTTGTTTAAGATCAAATGAAAGACAATCAATTTCTAAACAAATGTTGGGGAAGGGGAGGGGGGGGCAAACAGGTAGACAAAATAAAACTGCTCAAAGCAAGATACAAAGACTATGTTGACCTTTTCATGACAAATTATCTTCCAAAAGCTACCAGTGTTTCTCTGTTGTGTTGACAAGGAGCTTTTCTTCAGACACATGTCAGAGCAGAACGTCAACAAGTTTACACTTGAGTTTACACTTGATATATGACATAATGGGACAACGTGTTCCGAGCCACTTCTTAGAGCAGCCACCTCATTCAGAGCACGGGATAAATACCAGCATTAAATGATTCAGTTCCATGTGGGTCAGCCAGAGGAACAGACTGAGCACCGTGTGTGCTGCCTCTCTCTAATGGTACTTTTGGCACCTCAGGTTTCCAGCCAGTTGGAGCTGTTGTCCAAGTTATCAGCTCAACTTTATTTATTTTTTTTGCAGTGTTAAAAGAATTGCTTTTTTTCCTCATTCGACCATCAAAACAAAAGGGATGCCATGAGAAATAACAGAATATCCCATCTAAGTCCTTTTTTTAAACACCATTTCAAAGAAACACTCAGATAAGTAAGTTTCCCTTCAATTTAAGCTCCTACAAATGATAAACACAAGGACGTTTCAACGTGTCCACTTTCGCAGATGGTAACACGATGCATGAGCAATCAACACATTTCACGCACAGATAACATCTGACACGTTCTAGAAGGAGAGTCCCGGATTGCCATAAAGGCTCTTGCGTGCGAGTTCAACCTGTGCTCACAGTGAAGCCAAACTTCGGTGCACACAGCCACTCCCACCAACATTCGAACAGCAGGAGCCTTCAAAATAAGTTTCCCTGGACTGCTAAATCTACTTCACAATGTTTTTTTTCTCTGAAAAGTACCGGTTAGATGCATGTGAGAGTAGAGGATGTTGCTGAATGCTGGAGTCGGCAGCTTCAGGCAAAATGACCAATTATAGCCTGGAACCTGACTTTTATAATGACATCGACTTCAAACTAGCTCGGGTTATGAAGGTGGACCGAATGCAAGCACTTTTTGCAATCTTTGCATACATAATATTAAAGATAAATGACAGCAACAATGCGCTCAGTGTGTGTGTGTGTGTGTGTGTGTGTGTGTGTGTGTGTGTGTGTGTGTGTGTGTGTGTGTGTGTGTACCTACATGCACGTAGCAGCTTCATCGGAGTTCCACACGCATGTTTGAAACAACACATGATTAACCCTCTCAGGCTCAAATTAAGTTGTAGTTGCAGGAAAAAACTGATATTTGGAGAAAAAGATCATATGGGGTAGTAATATACAATTCAGACTTTTTTTTGAGAGAGACCTTCACATGCAATGAATTCTGGGATGTT
>JAUESE010056801.1:0-18762 GCA_032274725.1 Malacoctenus triangulatus
CCCCCCCCCCCCCCCCCCCCCCCCCCCCCCCCCCCCCCCCCCCCCCCCCCCCCCCCCCCCCCCCCAAAGCAAGAGGTTCACGCATGTGGTCATCTTTTGCACCTTGTGCCTCCCTGTCAAGCTCACAAGACGTAGAACTGAATGGGGGAAGTCGCAGACACTGCTGCATGAAGGGATTTTACATACTGAAGCTTCTTAATGCGTTCATGTTTACACAATACAGCACAATATGATCATAAAATTGTTTTACTGATTTATCTAGCCGTGATCACAATTGAACCCAACCAGCACGACACACATGGCAGAGTGACACATCAGCAGGGGGTGCTTGCCTTGGAGGCGGAGCCAGCTCAGGAGGAACCAATGTAGGAAGACCTTAGGCGCTTCTGCAACTCCTCCTGATTGGAGATGATGTGTGCAGAGCCAAGCACTGCAGCCTTCCTTTAATTCATTATCTCAGTTATAACTTCTCTAAATCTTTAGTAAAACACTGTCAAATTTGACTGCTCAGTCTCAGCTGCCCTTTTATTGGATGTTTGCCCATGCAGACGATCCCCGACGTGAACGAACCTGCCACGATGAACCATACGGGCACACGAAATCAAATGAAACGCTGGGTCTGTTCTGGTGCTGGCACCGCACATTCAAATTTCCCTGATGGGGGCCGGGGGGGGGGGGTGTGCACCGTGGCACCACCATGACACTCCGTCATTCTGTGTAACTGATGTTTTTGTTGCAAAAAATTCAATTGGATTCAGTCTTTGGGAATTTTTGGGGGGAGAAAAAACAAGTCAGCATGATTTCTTTTGCCAGCAGGAAAATGTCTGTTGAAGACATGAAGAATCACATTTTCAGCAACTGGAGGCTTATTTTCTTGCATTGGAGCTCAGTTGTTTTCTTGAAAGACCATTGGTTGGGGCCACTGTGTCAGTGTGGTTAGGGTCAGCTCACATGGTGAATAACGCCTGTTAAAACTGTTGGACGACAACACCAAAGGTTCCTCTCTCTACTCTGACTGCTTCAGAGAAAACACAAGTTTAATTGACCATTGTGACTCTGAAAGGGCTTTTATTTTATTCATTTTATTTCGTACAGTAATTCTGCAGGATGGAACAAACACCGTTTGGAGACTGATTAAATGAAAGTGATCCTCGTCCTGCAAAGCCTCCTTGGATAAACAGCCGAAGAGTCTCAGTCTCTTGTGTGTCTGAGTCAAACTTCATCTCGAACGTGAAAATGTGAAACGTCACTGACCAACGTGACACTTGCTCCTCCTCATTTCTGTCTGTGTGACGGGCTGACGGCAGCGTGGCGGCGGAAGCCACATTCGCCTGTTCGGTGCAAACTGTCTCTCCTGCGGATGGATGCGGGGGACGTGCAGCGCCGCGCTCGGATTGGTCGGGACTCGCTCACAACGGGTCTGTAGACGCGTCTCGGTTGTTTCGGTTCACATGAGCGGCGCACCATGGATGCTGCGGTCTATGAGATCATCTTCGGAGAGCGCGACGACCTGAACTGCAGCCTGCTGGACGCTTTTCATCACACCTTTCTGGAAAACGCGTCAGTGTCGCTGCTGAGCGCCGGAGGTAGGAGGCTGCGCGTCCGCCGTCGGGTCGCTCCAGAGTCGCGTTGGAGGGAGCTGACAAACCTCCGTCTGTTTCATTTGAAGGTTTCTATTGCAATGCTACAACAGACGAGATCGGGACGTGCTGGCCGCAGAGCAGCACCGGCAGGATGGTGGAGAGACCGTGTCCGGAGTACATCAACGGGGTCAAGTACAACACGACCAGTAAGCGTTCACGGCGCCGTCGCAACAAAAGTTTTGTAACGGAGAATGTTTGGAGCTTCACGCGGGTCCAAATCAGTTTCGTGAGCAGGTGTGACAGGTGGAGGGACGGGCAGCCCGAACCGCGTGGGACCGCTCCGTGTGACAGCAGCAACATAGCCTCCACATTGATCCGAGCGCAGCGTGCATGTGAGAACTGTGAGTAAGCAGAGCCTGTGAGCATGTTGATGTGCTAACGAGGATATGAGGATTAAAGGCTGGTCAGGTGCACCATCTCTGCTGTACAGTACCCCCCCCCCCCCCCCCAGACAGATCAGGAGTAACAGTCCAGTCAACTTCAACCCCTTAAATTGACCAGCATTGGGCCCCAGTGCTCCCTGGACAGCTGTTCATTCATGTCGAACTCTGAGACAGACACACAATAATATTACACAAGAGAACACAATATTACACAATTATCTGGCGGAAGTTAACCAGGATACGTTATTGAAGACTTTTCTTTGAGTGACCACATCAGATGCTTTTTTCACACATAAACAGTTCATGTATGAGAAAGGCAGCTTGGTTGCAGCTCTATTTAGTTTGTCACTCCTTTGAGCTTCAGCACCACAGATCCTGTAAATTCAGCTTTTGGTTTGTATGTTTTGGTAGTTGTGCAATGAAATGACTGGAAGTGTGATATCTGTGTTTTCCCAACAAAACAAGAGCCCAGCTTTCATTCAGACTCGCTGAATGACCAGAAAATATTTTCCGTTTCCTCTGCAGACATAAATATTAATGTCCAAAGTCAGGCTTAAGAGCTTTATTCATTTTTAAACCGGGCTGCTCCTGCTTTTTGTCTTGCATTTATTCACTTCTCTGGTTGACATGGAAGGAGCGCTGGTGTTGGAGCACAGCTGCTTTCTATGCTCCATTATTGCTGCTCCATCCCCATGAGGTGGTGCTGTGTTTCTGAAGGAGGTGAACCAATGTGCAGCTTCTCCGGCCTCAGCACTGTGACCTGCTTCTTTCTTTGTTCAATGATAATTGTTCTTGGGTTATATTTATCTCCCCCTGGGTGCATCTGCCCACAGTCACAGAGCAGATATAACCTTCCTTTTGTTTCCACTATGAGGCTTTATTGATCGTCTTTTCGGGGTTAATAAAGCCTGAGCTATATCCGAGCTGCAGTGTGTATCAGCCTGGGAGAGGAGACGGCTTGTGGCTTCGTCTCAGATCTGGAGTCAGTCACAAAAAGTAGGAAAGATCATTAAAAAAACCGTTGGAGACGCAAAAATGCACTTTGTTCTTGGTGACTATGCTGTGGGTTGAAAAGAAACTCAGTCTTTGTTAAAGAAAAATGTAGACAGTTTTTACAAGATCCGTCTATGTTCGAACCATTCCAGATCAAACAGGCTTGGGCTGAGCTGCTGAAACAGGCTGACGTCAGTGTGGCTGTCACAGTGTCACTGCCAGTGTTGTTCCTCAAGCTGTTCAGGCAGCCATCCTTAATGAACTGTGAGGAGACAGTTGCCTTTTTGTCAAAGTGATGGTTACTTGTCAGTCTTTGCAAAAGTGACCTGCACAAGTTCCTCCTTGGAAGTCCAAACAACGTGCAGAATGAAGCATCGCACTGAGCTGTGAGCTCCCTGCGTCTCTCCGTGGTCTAGTTTCCTCGGCTCCAGCTGGAGAAAAATCATTTCCTGTGGCTCGAGGGAACTCAGACGTGTTGGCTCAGGTGTGGCTCACATGAGCGACTGCGATTACGAGCTTTTGAAATACTGAAGCCTTCATGTTTTCCACAGTTTGAGCTACACTTTACACGAAGAAACCTGCTCTAAAGTTAGGTGCATTATTTCACTGATTCTGATGGTGCTCCCTGAAAGAGGAGGCGAGCCCCTTCATGTCCACTGCTGCTGGCTCACTAAGAAGCACGGCCTGACCACCGGTCAGTCTGCTCAGTCCTCACCCTGACCACCGGTCAGTCTGCTCAGTCCTCACCCTGACCACCGGTCAGTCTGCTCAGTCCTCACCCTGACCACCGGTCAGTCTGCTCTTCTTCTCTTTGCATCGATGCTGAACCGTTCACAGATGCCACATGTGCTGTTGTCTCCATTGCGCCCAAGTTCCAGCAAGCTCAATGAGACGATAAAGATGATGAAGATGATGATGTCTATTGTGTGTCTTTGGAAAGTTAGGAGTGCTTTTAAACTAACAGATAGATCGGAGCTTGTTGAGTATGTAATACTATGTATTGTATTATGCTTAGGAACTACACTGGGCCTCGAGACAATTTGTACACTACAAACAAAATACCATCTTTCATTGTTGGTGATAAATGATCCACTCAGTTGCTGTGAAGCAGCACCAATGACTCTCTTAGAGTTGAGTTCTTGGCATATCTCAGTTGTCTTTAACCCCTTTTTTCCCACAGCGTTAACAGGAAGTCTACAGTCCAGCCTTTACTTTCTGCCCACGGTCTTTATTTCCGTCATTGTGGTTCTTTCCTGCCTTGGTTGCAGTGCCTTGCTCCCTGTGATGTGGTGTCTTTACTGCCTTTGTTGAGCATGAGACACTCGAGCTGCTGTCACGGCCGTATGAGCCGCTGGCATTAATGCCTCCTGGCACTTAATCAATGAACAAGGACAAACAGTTTCCCACGCATGTTGTGTTAGTGAGCGAGCTGCAGTCAAGTGTTGTTGGTGTGTTGGGACATGAAACTCAATGAGGGCTTTTAGAGACTTTGATTTACTCCAATTCACACACAGCTGAGGAATGGGATTTCCTCCATGAAGAGCACAATTGCTCACCCAGACAGAAAGCAGGAGTGGCAAATCTAAACGACTTAATGTTTGTAAGAGTTTTTCCTCCTGGTTCATTTGTTGGGGTTTTCTCTCTGAAACAGTAAAATGTCACATTATATAAGGTTAATTTGAATGTGGAGGATATTGTTGTGCTGCTGCTGCTGCAGGCGAGAGCTCTGAGCTGGTTGGTAACTGCAGGAAGGGAGAAACAGAAGCTCTTGTGTTTCATGTCCAGGAAAAGGTATCATGCAGCTCTCTGAACTACAATTAAGGTATTTTCATTTCTTCACTTTGCATGCTATTTAGAAACAGGCTCAGACAATACAAATGGACTCTGTTGGCTCTTTTCTGGAACATTCCTCAGACTAAAATTAAAAGGAGAAGCATTCATTCAAAATCCAAGAAGAGTCCTGTTAGGTGTGACCTTTAGAACTGAAGAGGACTCTTCACTTCACCTTCGTCATTACAGAACACAGAACGCAGGATTTGTTGGGAATGTTGCGCAGTAATTTGGAGCATCAACAACCAGGAACAATGCTGTGCTGTCTGTGTTACAGGGAGCGCCTTCAGGGAGTGCATGGACAATGGCACGTGGGCCCTAAGAAGCAATTACTCCAACTGCGAACCCATTTTGGACGAGAAGGTTAGGACCTATTCAATCACTGCTTCAGTGTGGAGCTGTTGTCAGAGCCATGAAGCTGACATCAGGATCAACACTGCCTGGAAGAAGTGTATAAATATACTCGTTTCTGGGTCACTGGCAGGGTGTTCTGCTGCTGTTTGCTCCGACTTCTGGAAGCTCAGACAACGGAATGGAACAGGTGTTAAATTGGTCAAACATGAAGCCAGATGAAACGGTTCATGTGCGGTTCTAGTTTCATTCAGACACTTTTGTCCAAAGCGACATACAACACGAGCAAGAATTCAGACCGACTGTCATCGATGTCCCACTTTAGTTTCCCACACTTTAGAGCTTTGACAGCTCTGATCAGGCTAAATGATCCCCAAGAAGAGGGAAGGGGAGTGTTTCTGTTCACTTTCCCCGTCAGCACTCTCTGCAGATGAAAAGAAGTGGGACAAATCAAATGTAATCCAAGCGGAGAGAAGGAAGCGCTTCGCCGCAGACAAGCAGGGAAGGCAGAAGTCAAAGCTTCCAGTGCTCTCTGCCGACCCCGATGTCTACAGCCAGCCAACATTGTCACGACCTCAGTGTTTAATGATCCCTCACAACATGGTCCTTTCTTGAAGACCCCTCCAGTGATTGTTTTCAGACACCTCCTGCTGGTTTCACCTCTCAGTGACGTCACACTGTCGCTGAGGCGTCACCAAACCAGAGTGGCTGCAGGCTGTGGCCGTGGCTCAGACGAGCATTTGTAGGAGCAACAGGCACTTTGCACCAAGACAGAATTGGTAGATGGCAGCTTTGGTGATTTCTGGCTAGAAACTTCCTCATCACAGTGAGAAGACCAATGAGAATGCTAAAAATAACTAAAGAGGAGGATTGGATTACACAACATAAAGCACACACTGTCCATGGGAGGGGGTCATTGGCATTGTTTCTCTGTGTTCTGCAGTGTTGTGTTAAGAGCTCACAATGTTTTCTGTTGACAGAGAAAATATCCTGTGCATTATAAAATAGCACTGATCATCAACTACCTCGGTCACTGCATCTCTGTGGGAGCTCTCATCGTGGCCTTCATTCTCTTCTTGTGCCTAAGGCAAGTACAGATAAATGTGGATGTCTACTGAGAGCTCGCAGACCGACCGAGAGAATCCTCTCCAATCCAACCAAGAGATGTTTGCAGTTCACAGACACACACACACACACACACACACACACACACACACACACACACATACACACACACACACACACACACACATACACACCTATACACACACCTGAGAAATCAGATTTTGCTTCTTGCGTACAAATGCTTCCTGGACACACATCTCAGCACAGATTTGGTGAAGGTTTGTGGTTCGATTCCACGTCTCGCCCACCGTGAGGAACGTTTCTCCTGGCAGAGGTTCGCTGCAGTGTTTTGTTAAGATCCCATGTGTCAAAACTTCCGACTCCTTCTGGCATGTTTGGCATCGGCAGCCTAACATGCAGCCCTCACTAGCAGTAAGCTTGAAAGATTGTGCAAGTATACAGTTGAATCTGACTGATCTTGTAAAGCTCGTTGTGACTGCTGAAGTGAATGTTCCCCTGTGGGACCGACAGTCGCTCCACTTAGTGCCATAACTCTTCTTCACATCGGATGCTGACTGTTTCTGTGACCGTGAGTTCAGTTTGTTTTGCAATACACGAGCCGCTTCATATCGCCAGATTTTCCATGAACATTGGGTCGTTTTGCCAGCAACACTACGAGTGTTGACACACACAGACGTGGATGAGCCAGTTTATCGAGGGGCCGGATTTTCTGTTTGTTGGGGGAGTCGTATCGAAGATCCTTTTTCTGTGTAAACAGAGTGAGCTGCCCTTCTGCTACAGGAGGCGCTGTTGATGCCAGTGAATATGCAAGCCACTGCCGTGGGCTTCAAAATAGGAAACAGCTGATAGCAGGAATGAGTATCTAGCAATGTACAAGCAAACCGTTGGACTGACAAGCTTTCCTGGGAGCCAGGCACACGTCGTCAGCAAGTTACAGAGTGTGAAGAAAAAGTTTCATGAGGTAAAGGATCACGACAGCGGCAGTGGCGCTCCGTTTACATCGCGCTGAGCTCCGCGTTCCGTTCCTCGCTTTGAAAAAGGCCCATCCCGAGTAAACAGAAGTAAGCAGGAAGTATACTTCAGCACGCCCTGATGATGTTGTTATGTTGCCAATGCTGAACGAAGACTGATTGTGCTTTCCTGCAAATGTGCACAATTCCAAAATAAACAAGGTTCCTGATACACACTGAAGTCAGTGAGAGGACTCTCCGGCATCCCGACTCTAACGTGATCATCTCCGTTTGGTTTTCAGGAGCATTCGATGTCTGAGAAACATCATCCACTGGAATCTGATCACCACCTTCATATTGAGGAACGTGATGTGGTTCTTGCTCCAGCTGATCGATCACAACATTCATGAAAGCAACGAGGTAATGCCACTGATGCTCCAAGTCTGCCAGTCATAGTTCAGCCTGCCATGAACGGATGGTTTAACTTCAACACATTCTGTTTTCAGCCTTGGTGCCGCTCCATCACGACAATCTACAACTATTTCGTGGTGACAAACTTTTTCTGGATGTTTGTTGAAGGCTGCTACCTCCACACAGCCATCGTGATGACCTATTCAACTGATAAACTAAGAAAGTGGGTCTTTCTCTTCATTGGCTGGTGTAAGTCTGACCATGCTACTGATGCATCCAAGGACACAGATAGGTAAAAAAAAAGTCATGTACCAACTCCAGTGATACAAACGACTGCAGGGTATACAGTTGATCTTGGACTATGGACTATAGACTACATGCAGTCTATGTCGGACCCAGACAGAAGGTCGCTGCAGGCAGAGGGAGCACATTTCAGGCTCAAGGTTGAATAGGCCAGGAGGGTGAAACAGGAGAGCGTGTTATGGTCCAGCTGTGGAACCTCTCTGTCAATCGTATGAGGTTCCAGCTGGTGTGACTTTATCAGTGGTTGCTGAGCTGCAATTGACTGGACAGATTTACAGAGTCTTTTAGTCACATCTCACTCAGTCAGGTCAAATGACATTTTCTGTCACAGCTGAAGCTTTACACTTAGGTGTTTATCGACTACAAAAGTCTTGGAACAGACAGGAAGTCTCGGGTTATACCCCAGGAAGCTTCTCTTTGAAACAAAAAAGAAAGGAAAGCTCGTTTTTCCAGACAAGTGCTTGCAGATTGCTGAGAACCTGCCTGAGAGATTGGAGGAGACCAATCAGCACCTCGTATGATGTGAAACCTTCTGACATCATCCTCACAGGGAGACAGGCTGGAAGTATCATCAGGACGCTTGGCATGCTCACCATCGTGTGTATTAATGTGTCCAAACGTTGGAGCTTGGGCTTATCTCAACATTCACGAGCAGGAGAGACGTTGTGCTGCAGTGGGCTGAGCATCCACAGGTAGTCCAGTGTCTGACACCTTGGACAAACCAGTGGGGGACATCTTGAAAGTCCCGTAGTGTCTTTAACTAAACACGCTCCTACAGACAGGCTAAAGTCACCAGCGTATCTCAGTGGACACTGTGGGACCTTGGAGGACCAGGCTCACAGACAGCAGAGCTGATATGCTTACTTTGAGGTGACAGTGTTGACCACTAAATCAATCAATCAATGTCCATAGGTATCCCATGTCCCATCATTGTGGCCTGGGCCATTGGGAAGCTGTATTATGAGAATGAGCAGTAAGTGACGCACAGTGACAGAATTTCTTTTGCCATCTTTGAAACAGTTCTAAATGTGTTGCTTTTTTCTGCTACATCAGATGTTGGTTTGGTAGAGAACCTGGAAAATACATGGATTACATTTACCAAGGACCAGTGATTCTGGTGCTTTTGGTGAGCAATCACTCACACACACACACACACACACACACACTCTCTCTCTCTCTCTCTCTCTCTCTCTCTCTCTCTCTCTCTCTCTCTCTCTCTCTCTCTCTCTCTCTCTCTCTCAGTGTTACTGCAGACTGCAGCTCAGTTTCCTACCAGTTCCTTCATTTTTCCTGAAGAGAGTTTTCTGACGTGTGTGATACTTGGGTCATACTTTTTCTCTTAGCTGAGTTTTCAGACTAGCTGAGTGGCAGCAGGTGGAGACCTGAACTGTTCTGCACAGGCGTTTTTAGGCTGCAGCTTTGGTGACCTCTGCAGTGTTTCTGAGACGTCACTGTGTTGTGCTGTGTCCACGACATTGGAATGTTTTCAGGTCAGCGCTCAAAGTTAATGATTATTTCTTGTTTTTCCAGATAAATTTTGTTTTCCTCTTTAATATAGTCAGAATTCTAATGACCAAACTCAGAGCTTCCACCACATCGGAAACCATCCAGTACAGGTGAGATGAACTTCTGAAACTTCATCATTAAAGTCACGATCAGGAGTTCTGAGTTTATGATTCTGGGTTAATGATACAGATTTTCATCAGAACCGCGTGCAGTCATTCTGTGCATCCCAATAATCCTCATTAGGCCTTTGAGCTGAATGTTTAGCTAAATGTTCAGCTAGGTTGAGCTAAATGTTCAGTTAAATGTTTAGCTAAATGTTTAGCTAAATGATCAGTTAATTGTTCAGCTAAATGTTTAGCTAAATGTTCAGTTAAGTTGAGCTAATTGTTCAGTTAAGTTGAGCTAAATGTTCAGTTAAATGTTCAGTTAAGTTGAGCTAAATCCTTTCAGCCAATTCAAATAGAAACCACAATGGAACTTTTGCTCATTTAATTTGGTCGGTGTATTTCTTTTGACTCTTGGTTGCAGCGAAACATTCAGCACCACACTGCACCTTCAAAAGAAACGAGTTGGCAAGTCTCACATTGTAGAAAAAATTAAAGATGGAAATGAGGCGTGGCGAGTATCACAGGCTGCTTTCAGCCTGTTGTTCAGCCTGTCCAGTGCTTGTACAAGGAATGGGAAGAGTAAAGCAGCATTCTTCAAATGGCCCCCACCAATTGCAGCAAAGGAACATTTAAATTGTGTGGTTGAAACGTGACGGAAAGGCCGTCTCATCCTTAACCTGCTGCTTGGCTGTGGCCCACTTTGAAGCAGCTGACATTTGAAACCTTGCAGCCTCCGGCCAAAGAGTAAATCCCTCTCTCTATGTCCAGCCTTTCATTTACCTCTTTGGATAAAGCTTTAGAAACAGCATAAATCTCAGAGAGCAGGAGGATGTAAAGGTGGAGCTTCTGTTTCTGCACACATTTTAGTCAACAAAGTATCTGGGCTGATGTGCAGCATTCAAACACACAAAAAATACAATTATCTTTTGTTGAATACTTCAGTTCTATTCTTCTTCTTGGAGCAGAAATGCTGAACAGCATGATTGGAAGTAGTTTTTAAACTCTACGGTTATTAATGATTAGAAGAAGAGCATCAGGAAATACAACACTGACGCCTCCTGTGTGTTTGTACAGGAAAGCAGTGAAGGCGACTCTCGTCCTGTTGCCTCTGCTGGGAATCACTTACATGCTCTTCTTTGTGAACCCAGGGGAAGACGACGTCTCACAAATAGTTTTCATCTATTTTAACTCCTTCCTTCAGTCCTTTCAGGTGAGAATGAGAAAAGCAAGTGAGTATGACAGCTGCAAAACCACAGAGCCAGCGCTGTGAATCCCACCGACGTGCCTGTGTGTTAGAGAGACTCTCAGGTTGCGAGTCTGCTTCTGGGATAATGATGTGAAGTGGCACGAGGCTGAGCTCACGCACCATCCGACCTCCTGCTCGCTGCTCTCAGCTGTCAGGATTAACGGGGCCGCGAGGCCGTGATTTCTGCTCTGTGGCCCTTTTTCAGATCATTCTGTGCTCACATGTTTTTCTGAGTGGAAGTAAAAAAAAAAAGCTTTTCAGCAGAGATTATGTGTTTGATGATGGTGCTTTTACACAACACGCTCGCTTCTCCTGCTCCTTTTAATCCTGTCTTTCCCTCCACAGGGTTTTTTTGTCTCAGTGTTTTACTGCTTTCTGAATGGAGAGGTGAGTCACTGCTGTTCCCTGTGAGTGAAACTCCGCCATGCTTCAGATAATGATTTGATTGAGACTTTTTTAGCTTTCTGTTTTAAGAAAATGTGTTCACCTAAAGATTTTATCAGTCATACTTCTGTGTTGTGCAAATGTCCTGATGAACGATTCAAAGTTCGGCCACACAGACAAGACAAGAAGGCCGACATCAGCAATGTGTTGAGGTCAAAAAGGATGAAAAAGGGGGACAACGCGGACCTTTGCTCTCGTCACCATCACATATGGAACATGTGATGAAGTGCGATCGGATCGCCGTTTGGGTCTCTGTGTTTGTGGCAGAACCTGATTTGTTTTCAGCCAGAGGAAGACTGAGTGTTCAGGGAGAAGGACGCCGCTCACTCTGTGCTGAAACAACCACACTTGGAAAGAACTCTCAGCGGGACTTTCAGAAGCAGTTCTCCTGACACACTCATTAGTTTGTGCTTTTGTTCCCACTTTGCTTCAAACCTGTGCCCTGACTTTTGAACCTTTGAAAGGTTCTATTGCTCATGAAGTGACATTATAATGTGGATGAGCCATTCGTCTGGCTCAGTGCTGTACCTGTGTTGCAGGTGCGCTCTGCGGTGAGGAAGCGGTGGCACCGCTGGCAGGATGACCACGCCCTCCGAGTGCGAGTGGCCCGAGCCATGTCCATCCCCACGTCTCCCAGCAGGATCAGCTTCCACAGCATCAAACAGACGACGGCCATGTAAACCAGGACGCCGTCCCCCGTCCAACCAGCTCACAGGCCCCGCCCAACAGCACGGCCTCCCCACCAAGCCCGGCTCGCCCGGGGCCACAATTAAAACCTTTAAATAACATAGAGGACGAGGTCATCATCGTCATCGTCATCATCATCGTCAACAACAGGCCCATCAGAACATCCACAGCCTGGAAATGATCAGTCTTGTACGATGTGAGAAAACTTTCTGCTGTTGCAGCTGAAAATCATTCATTTGGTTCAGAATCAGAAGTAGTTTGGACGGCGCTGAAATGAGGCTGACAGTCCTCCACATGACGATGTGTTGTGCTGGCATTCTCCTTTGAACATTGTCTGAAAATTTGTGCCATGAAAAAGCACTTGTTGGTCGTGTCCCGGTCCAAACATTGTTTGTTCATAAAAGCACATAGGAAAGTTTCATGTGTATGAACGCTGACTGTCATCAAATGAAATGGTGCAGTTCACTGGAGATTATTGTGCAGTGAGAAAGAAAGTGTGCACCCGGAGTGTCGGTGTTGGGCTGCGTGTGGGAGTGAGCAGGCCAAAGGAAGCAGAAGAAACGGTTTAGCTTCAGGAGAGCCTTTCTGTTTCCTCTGAATCTTCAAGCTGCAGGTCAAACACACTGAAATGTCAACCAGTGGGTTAAGTCTCAGTAAGTGATGGGTTAGCGCCATTCATCAGTGGGGTTATTGCTCAGTAGGTCGGGGCGGTCGTCGATTTGTCACGTTTCAGATCAGCGTTCAGTCTCCAGCGGCTGAAGTTGGATTCCCGGCAGCTGTCCAGGCTCACGGCAGCTCAACCTTCCAACTCACGTGGTCACTTTGCTCTCCGATAAACTCCCTGACTTTGAATTACTGAACAACCAAAATAAACTCTTTCGTATTTGCTTTTTTACAGTCATGTTTCTGGAGTTTATCATTTATGAATGTTGGAAACGGAACTGGTGTAGGTTTAGTCTCTTCACTGCACCATCCCGCTCAACTGTTCAATTATGGTGAAAAATACATGATGTACTTTGAATTTGTTGTGTTTTTATTTATTTGTATATGATTGTTTTCATATTTATTGTCCCTTTATGAAGGGTTGTTTGTAGTTTTGATGTACCTACACTTTAAATTTGTCTGCTGTAGACGTTTGTTACCCGACTCCTTCGTCTTGGTTTTGTTGTGCTGGGCTGAATTCAGTCACATGTTGATGCTCCACAAACCAGAGTGAGAGTCCAGTTCATCTGTTCCTCTCCTCCTGACCTCATGCTGTCACAGAAACACATTGATAGCTGACAGAAATAAAACACAGATCATCGGTTTAGTCCTGTGTGTTTACTAGCAGCACTTCCTGTTTTGTATGTGTATTTGCTGTAACTGGGTTTGTAAAGCGGGTCTAAGGTCCAACGTCAGACTTCACAGTTGATGGGAAAACTCCATGTTGCCTTACAAACAAGTCAATGCTTTATTATTGTTCCTCTAAATGAAGTCTTAATCTGATACTTCCTGTCATTCATGTCGGAGGAAAAACTCTTCATTTGGATTAAAATGCTGCTCTGTTTTCTCTGACAATAATGGTGAGATGGTTGTTGATGCGTTTCTGGCTCAGTGCGTCCGTGCTGCTCATCAAACGCTAACATTGTGCTTCTCGGCTGGTCATCTGACTCAGTTCTCGGTGTGTGAACCTCTCAGCTTTAATGACTCAGTCCACTTCTCTGTTTCTCTGTGAGCATGTGCAGCTTCAGTCTGACGTGTCACTGTCAGACGTGTAAACGCAGCTTTTAGTCATGGACGAGGAGATGCCCTGAGCGGAGTCAGTCCTCCTCTTCTGTTTCTGGCTGTGCTGCAGTGAAATGGAGCAGAAGCTGCCGCCTGAGGATAAAGCGTCCCCAAACAATCAGCCTGGCTGCTGCAGCATCACCGAGGCTTGTTGCAACAATTAAAACTTCTGATGGCTGACAGAAGGATGAAAAGCAGACAGTCTTGATGTCCAGTGAACCGTCACCGCAGGCGTCCTGCACATCTGCTCTCCACTGTGGCTCATCGGCCCCGAGCTCTTTTGTGTCTGTAATAAATTGCATTTCACCAGCCAGAGCTTCAGCTAAAAATACATGAGCGCCATGACAATCACTGCTTGCGTTCCTTTAACCCTTTCAGTCACTCTACATACAAACATGAACCTCTCTTGTAACAACCAGAGGAGGAAGCACACACTTTTTCAGCTTCATACTTTGTTATCAAATGATTGAACCATATTTCAGCTGCTCAGACAAACCGCCTGTCCATCCATTGTCTCCACCGCTTATTATTCCAGTTAGGGGTTGTGGACAGTGAACATTCTTCCCTTTGAACCTCCGACTGGAACTGATCCAAAAGGCAGAATCTGCTGCTTCAGTTTGGACTGGACAAGGAGTCACATGGTTTCAACCGTTGTCTTGTTTGACGGCTCTTCTCGTAGAGCCCCTTGTCCCAAATCCATTCATGAAGTTGACACGTCCAAATGCTTTCTGTCCAAAGGAGACGAAAGACTTTGTGTGGAAACAGCCTGAGGAGCAGTGATGACAGAGGCAGACGAAGGTCAGCAGAAGAGGAGGGTCACATGGTCTGTGTCCTGTTGTACTGATGAAGAGGCTTCGTGGTGCCATGCTCAACACAGGAATCACCACATGAAATGTCCAAGCAGGAAGAGACAAGAACAACAATGAAAACAGGTGAGTTAGAGCTCCCACTGGGTGGAGCAGAGCTGACCTCCTGCTTGTCAAGTTGTGTACTCAAGTACTCTGGTCCATTTATTTAGTTTGAGGTTGCTTTTTTAGTGAGGATTCAGCTTCTTAGGATGCAGGAGGTGGTGAAGTTCTTCATCCTCCTAAAACGACACGCTGCTGTCGTCCCCCTGAACTGGAACGCTCACTCACTCTGCCTCACTGCCGGATGCAGCTCGAGGCGCTGCAGCAGTTCGCTCAAACCAGTGCAGCAACACATTTATTGGCTCTTTGACCTTTTCACAGCAAAGTACTGGAAGCATTCATTTTGAAGTCAGTGTAAGTTGATGTGGAAGGAACAACACAATGTGTGTTCCATGGAAAGGTGAGTTCTTCACACATCGATTCAGAAGCACAAGAGAAGCTTGCAGCTCCCTCTGGTGGCTGAAGCTCAAACAGCTTCTCATCGTCAGGAAGACTGTACTTTCAGATCATACTTACTGTTATTCAGCTCAGTATGTGATGCACTTAAAGACTTGACATTTCAATTGTTACATTAGGGTTTACAGATGAAATCCACACAGAAACTGTGACAACAATTCTGGTTGATTTGTTGTTCCTTTATATTTACTGTCCACCTGTGTTGTGAAGTTTTAACTCTGTAGCTGAGAACACACAGTGTTTGTGGAGCACCACTGAAAAAACCTATCTATTCTCCAGCATCTGCACAACAGAGGACAAAACATGGAAAACAGACAGCATGAAGAAAAGCTGCGGACTTTGTGGACTCTGGGATCCGTTTTGATGTTTAACACCAAAAATATACAAGAGGGAGTTTTGCAGACACACAGTCTGCTGTGATTACTTCTGGATGTTGTGTAATAAAACACGAGAAAAGGATGAAGTTGGAAGCCTTTAAGAAGCCATCAAGTATTTCACAAAGGCCTCATAATTAATGCAGCCAGTGGCGTCCTCCTGCTTCTGCATGAGCTGCTCCACTTCGTCTTCTCTCATCTTCTCACCTGTGGCCACCAGGAGGAGCACCAGTGTCAGCTGAGTGTGCTTCTGCATGAATACAACTCCATGAAGATCAACTTGCAATAAGAATTTTAGGCTCACCAAGTGTTGCCAGAACATGTCTGAGCTCAGCTCCCATGACTGTGCCATTGCCCTCCTTGTCAAACACCCTCAGGCCCTCCACAAAGTCTTCAAAAGTGCCCCGGTCCTTGGCCTTGCAGATGTGCTGGTGCATTGGGAGGAACTGGTCAAAGTCCAGCATCTTGGTCTGCATCTCTGTGCATGTGAAGGCAGCAGAGGAAGAAAAACCAGACTGGCAGGATGTCCCCGATGTTTGACTCATCACATCCAAACTGGGGACGGGCTTTCACACTGACCTTCAGGTTTGGGTTTTCCCAGAACGTACATGATCTCAGCATTGGTGGGATTTTGGCCTAAAGCTCTGATGAGGTCACCACACTGAGCAAAGGTTATTTTCATCTCACTGGCTGGTGTCCGATCAAACAGCTGGAAAGCATCCTTGAAGTCTGTGAGCAGGAGAAAATGAGAGTGGTGAGCAGGTTTCCCGTTGAAGGGCGAGTCAGTCACTTTTCCTGTGTTCACACATCTCTGAAGGTTGAACGAGGTCCAGTGATCATGAACCTGCAGCGAACACAGCTGACATACGCCTTCGTGTTTGTCAGTGCATGTGACCTCATTGTGTTTATTTAGTATTAATAGCCAATGTCCAGTTGACCCAACACATGGACGGGGCGGAGCCTCACCCTCGATCTGTTCGGGGCTGAACTCCAGCTGAAAGACACAGAGAACAACTGGTCAGAGTCTGTCAGGCCCGTCACAGGAAGTCAACGCGTGCCACTTCAGAAACAACCAACTGCAACAAAAACAGAGTGTGGATATCCGCAGCCCCTCCTGCTTGTCACATCGTCAGGTTAAGCTGCTGCCGCTCCGTTCTGTCTGAGGATTGGACAAAACCAAAGTAGATTGTCTTCATCA
Source organism: Malacoctenus triangulatus (assembly GCA_032274725.1). Lineage (NCBI taxonomy): Eukaryota > Metazoa > Chordata > Actinopteri > Blenniiformes > Labrisomidae > Malacoctenus > Malacoctenus triangulatus. The sequence continues at coordinate 16,641 of JAUESE010056801.1, forward strand.
CCAACTTTTGTAACTCCTCTGAAAATACACCACCTGCTGATTTATCACTTATTTACAAAAGTAGCTGGAAGTTGTGTTGAAAGATTTTTTTTGTCACAAATTCATGAATTGAGAAACGTTTGAATGTTTCTCAGTCACAGAAAAGCTGAGCTGGACTGTTGTTGGCGACACCCAACCAGGATTGTGATGAGAATCGTTTGTTTTTCCTTTCCGGCATGATTTTTATGTGAGTTTTGTAATCATCAACAGATCTTTCCTTTTGTCATCTCCACTTGTTTGATTGATTCTCTTTCATGGTGTCGTTTACAATTCTGCTTGGTTTGTCAATGTCTGTGATTGGTTGTGTGCAGCAAACCCCGCCCCTCTCATGTGTGATAATTTGGTTGGTCGGGAGAAAAATGCTCTGTTCTACTTTGCAGCATCACTTCTCCCCTCATGCACCACATGAACGACTCACCACTCGCCTTTTTTGCTCAAATGAAAAGAACGCTTCTGTCGGCTGTCCACTCGGGAAAATTCCTCCTTGCTTGATACGAGCTTGAGTCGCTTCTCTTTCCTCAAGGTTTCTCTGTATTTTTGGCTTCTGTCACATTGAGGCTTAATGGCTGCTGTCAGAATATCTGAGAATTTAAGACCCGTGGAGAAACTTGTCCTGATGCACAGATCATCCAGAACTTTTGTGTCCGAGTTCAAAGAACTGTGATGATCCATAAATCGCTGCTGAATGATTTGTCTCTCTGAACCTCAACCTGCTGGACTCAGCAGTTCCCTTGTTTAAAGCTGGATAATACAAGGTCACGAAAGCAGTTTTTCAGGAGCCATGCTAACAAGTGCAGCTTGCACTGGTATTTTGAAGTCACACGGGCTCTCCGAGGCCTCACTTTCCCCCCCAGACATCGTTGCTCAGTTTAAATAAGGACAGCGTTTAACAACCGTCTGTCTGCTTGAGGTCATGCAGCTATTTTACCGTCACAGAGGCAGAATCAAACTCTGGGGTCTTCGGGCGCTCTGGCTCTGGGGGTTTGCTGGCCACAGGTGCAGCCGGTTTGGGCTCTTCTTTCTTCTTCGGGGCCATCGCATGAAGTGGTGAAGAGGTGAAGAGATAAAAGTGAGTCTGGTCAGAGCAGGCCGAGGTCAGTGGCACCAGCCCCTTTATTCTCTGTCCACAGGTGTCACTCCTCCCCTGCAATCCTCCCCAATCTGACAGCTATAAAAGGATATGCCTTTGTGCTTCTATTTAAGACAAAGGCTGTGTGTGTGTGTGTGTGTGTGTGTGTGTGTGTGTGTGTGTGTGTGTGTGTGGATGATGGTCCGAGGCCTGCAGCCTTCTGCTAATCAGGCTATTTTCATCAGCACAGGAGACGTGCTGCCGTCCAGGACCGTTGACCTTGTCCGGCAGAGCGCGGCTCTTATTAGAGGGGACGGGACAAAGACCGCGATGATTGCTCGGTGAGAGCAGAAGGTCTTTAAAAAAATGGCCACAATGCTTCATGATGAATGGAAATCATCCTTGATGGTTATTCAAAGTTGATGGGAGGTCATGAACCAGTGTGGGCTGGATGTGCTGCCTTTGTGTGAGGGACTGAACTCACACCATGTCGTTCCAGCCTGATCTTAGACCTTCAGCTAAAGCTGAGTGTGAAGAGTACTTTGAATACTCGGGATACCGCTTTGTAAAGTTGCTCTTGTAACTAAGTAGAGGCCTGGAATGCGGCTGCTGAGTTCAGGATTCAAGCTGTCATTTAGCTGTGAAGAACTCAAGCAAAATTTTCTGTTTGATCCCTTTTTCTGCAGTGTAGCGCCCTCTGAAGGTCACATCTGACTTTGGAGTGGGGAATTCTTCTTTTATTTCTCAGATCAAACTGATCCCAGAACAGCTCTTCATCCAGAGCAGGAGTGGGGGAGCCTGGTGCCTGCACGGCTTCAGTGTGTCACAACTTCAGCACACCTGATAGTAATGAGCTGCTCATTAGAATCAGGTGTGCTGCAAGCCTCCATGATGACCCTGATTAGATTCAGGTAGGTCAGAGCAGGAAGATGGTGAAGCGTGCAGGACTCCAGCCATCCCGGCCCGGGGGGGGGGGGGGGGGGGGGGGGGGGGGGGGGGGGGGGGGGGGGGGGG
>JAUESE010056847.1:7862-20934 GCA_032274725.1 Malacoctenus triangulatus
TGCTGCTGCTGCTGCTGCTGCTGCTGCTGCTGCTGCACAGTATTGACCTCGGTGTCACTCGCTGCTCTGGCCAACAGCTTTCACAGGACCCAAGAGTGCATGTTGATGCACACACACACACACACACCTGCACCGTGTCAGCGTCCACTCCTCGGCGTCTAAAACATGCCGGTATTGTGGAGACAAAAAGGGTTCGGTTTTGAATGAAGACAAACGGAGATCTTTCCTAAGAAGTTGGTGCAGATGTCGACACGAGTTTGCATATTGTAGGAAAAAAAAAATGGACGTAACTGGTAAAAAATAGAGCTAATTTGTTTTCAAAGTGTTTCTTTTAGAAGAGAGCTGCATTTTGGAGGTATAAACAAAGCATCATTCAACAGTTCCTGAAGCATCCCGCCAGTCGTGCGGGCGCTTACTTCAGAAAGTAAAGTGTGTGTCGTTCAGTGACACAAACTGAAGGTGAGAAAAGAAATCGCAACCGGTTTTAAGAGTTTTAAGTTGATCTGCAGTTTCTTTATCCAATTCTTCCTCTTGACCTCGCTTCCATGAACATTACATTCAAATTTCTGGAGCCATTCCATTTCAAACTCTAAAATTACAAAAAAATATATATATATATTCATTTATATGCAAGTATACGTATCTCTATGTCTATTTTTTGTCAGCAGCAGCTTCTTGAGCCGCGATGACGACCACTTTCTCCTGTGCTGCTCTGGGGTTGAACGAAGCCGACTCCAGTTTTGAAAGGACTTTAAAAAATTAAAGAAAAGGTACACGACGAGAGATTCATGTTCTCGTTGAGTGGCAGTGATGAGTCACTGCAGCACCCTAACCTGCTCTCTGTCCCTCCTGCTGTTTTGGCAGCTTGCGTTCGATTCAGCAGTGACAAAAGTTCGAGCCTTCGCTCGCTCGCGTTTGTTTTCTTCTGTCCCTTTTAGAACTGCCACTTTTTTTTTTCTCGACTGGAGGACAGACTACAGACTTGAATCTGATATTCACGTTATTATTTCTTGTCTTTCTATTTTAAAAAAAAATACACATAGCGTACTTTTAAATGATCTTTAGAATGTGTAGTTATGGTAAATATATTAACCTTCAGCTGGAAAAATTTGGCTTTAGCTTTAAAAAGGCCTACTTTAGTTACACTATCTGTGAGGAAATAAATAAGAAGAATAAAAAAAAAAAAACAGCTACTACACGTGGATTGTCGCGTTTGAGGAAAGTTCGTCAACTTTTGTGTTACTTTGTCAGCTGACGAGTTGCGTAACACCACCACCGTTGCTGCTGTGCACCTGGCTGCATCTGCATGACGACTGACTTGGAAACACAGGGGTCCCTTCTCCCTTTGACCTGGCTTACATGATCCAACGAGCACCGCGGCTTACTGTACTCGACAGGAGGGGGAAACAAAACAAACGAGGGAGGTGGGATTCATAGGCATCGAGTGGGACTGTGTTGCTAATCAGGAAAGCAAGAGCATTATGTTGGTCAGCAAGCTGGGCTGCTTTGTAATAACAGCACAGCTTTCTTGAAGAAAAATAACATTTTTATATAAAACAAATACATAGATATTTATAAGCTGTTTGTACGTAAAATCTGGACTGTTTCTGAGTAAGTGATCCACCTCAGGCAAAAGAGGCGGAAAACATGGAAATAATGTTCCGAGCCAAGTCGTTTCAGGGAGAAAGTGTGTGTGTGTGTGTGTGTTTCTGTGCAAGATGGCAAAAGCACAGAATGTAGGTCATCCAAACATAACCCCTATAAAACACTACCGCCCCCTGTATGGGTGCTTTAGGAACTGCACTCCAGTAGCAGTGTTACATCCAACAAACACACACACAACTATAAACACGTCAGAGGTGAACGACCTCCTGGCCATGACACTGGCAGCACATGCCCGCGTGTGTGCGTGTGAACGCGTGTTATTCAGGATGGTTAGGCACACAGCTGTTTGTCTCACATCCACAATGTTGTTTGTGTGTGTGTGTGCGTGTATGCACATCTTGATAGTCCATGGTCAGCACGGCCTCTACAGGCCACTTGAGTGTCTGCGTGTGTGATTGCGTGCTTTCAGTTCAGGAGCCTGAGTCCGGTTGAGGCTGCGACTCCTCTGATTGGCTCTGAGCACTCTGGCCCTCTTGGGTTGGCTCCTCGCCCATCTCGCCCATGTCCATGTCCGGGAGGTCGTCATCGAGTGGCGCTGCCGCCACGTCCTCACAGTACACACACTCCTGGAAACAAACACATTTGCTGTTAATGAACAATTCTGTTGTGCAGGCCTTGTTTTTAAATCCACAATTCCAAAAGTCGAATCACATTTAGAGGACCAAGATAACAGTTCAAAGTCATGTCATGATTGTTTTTTCTATTGTTGGAAAATCACAACATGTGGAGCTAGCTTAGCTGAAGTAGCCTGAGGGGAAATTCCTGCCTCACTCCCCCTTCTTTCATCACGACTGTACCGTCTTCTCACCTTGACATTGATAGCTGCAGGAAGACCTCCCCGCCGCATCCACGGGTGCTCCTCCACAAGCTCGCGCCGCTGGTCTGAAGTGAAGTGCGGCTGGCTCTTTTGCATCTGCCTCAGTCTCTCCTTGTCTTCTCTCAGAACCCTTTGGATGTCCCTGTTGGTCAGGAAAACACCTCACGGGTTAATACCAACATGTCTGAACACTGAAACCTAAAACGCTCCAAAACAATACAGTTGAGGACTCACCGTGAAGGCATTTCATACGTCATCATGACCTTGTCGTCAGCATTCGCCATCAACAGCCAGAGGGGCTCCTGCAGCACATACTTGATGAAGTGCTCGCTCTCCCCTTGAGAGGAGATTTTGGCCTGAGACTTGCCCCCCTCAGAACCTCCTTCGCCCCTCATCTTGGCTTTGGCTTTAGGGTCGTGCTCCAAAGAGTCAACACTGCCAAAGTACTTGCTGGTGTTGCTGCTTCCTACACACACATTGAGGAAAGTAGAAGTAGAGTCACAATAAGCTACAAAACATTACTTTCACCTTTTTGGCAAGTAACACCTCAAATTGAGTTTGTCTTAAACGACTTGTGTTCTCGACTGACCTGTTCTGCTGCCGGAGGCTCCACTGGCTGAGGTGCCACAGCCGTTGCATCCTGACCCCGAACCCAAGCCTGACCCCGAACCTGATCCGGACCCCATGGAGCCCGAGGTGGCCGATCCGGTGCCTGAATGGGAGTCCTCGTGCTCCCGCATCAGTATGTCCAGCAGGTCACAGGATGAGGAGTTGCCGTCACTGTGAGCCCCTTCGGCTGGAGAGTCCACCTGAAACAGCATCAGAGAAGGAACCACACACTGGCGTTAGAACCTGGAGAGCACATGAAGACACTGAGGATACACCAAAGGTCCAATGTCCACCTGGATGTGTTCCTCACCTGCTGATGACTATCAGTCTTGGCATTGCCTCCGCTCTTCTCCGCTGCGCCTCCCGACAGGGCGACTGAGCAGCTCCCTTGGCCCCCAGCGGAGGGCGCCGTGCTGTCTTGGCGCTCCACTGAGCGCTGCCCCTCCTCCATGTTGAGCAGGTTGAGCTGCAGAGGAGAGCTGCAGCGCGACTCAAACAGCGGCGGGGATGTGGCCGGCTCGCGGGCCCCGGATGCCGGGGTGGTCGATCGCGACGCCGCGCCCTCCCGGGGCTCCACCGCCACGGCTTTGGGAGCTTCGGTGGCCAGGCTGTATGTGAACGGCTGAGTGGGGAACGGGGCTTGGGCTACAAACTGAGTCTGCACCTGGAACGAAGGCTGGGCAGTGAAGGGCTGCTGCGCTGTGTAGGCAGGCTGCGGAGCCTGGAAGGGCTGCTGGGGCGCGAAGGCAGTTTGCACCGGGAATGGTTGCTGGCTGGTGAACTGGGCCTGCGCTTGCAGTGCATAGGCTGCCTGCGTGGGCTGAAACTGTTGCTGGGCAGTGTATGTGGGCTGCGCCTGCGTCTGGTCGGGGAAAAACGTTGGTCTCGGCGCAGGCCCCAGCTGCCCTATCTGACCTAGCTGGCCAATCTGAGGGAAGAGATAATTGGGCAGCACCAGGGCCACCACGGGCGTCACGATGGGAGCTGGAAATGGGGTAGCAGTGGGCGGGGCTTGGGTACTCTGCCCCTCTCCAAAGCCTGTGGAGAGCGAGGGGTCAGGACGCGGGGCCTGAGCTGGAGCTGCGGGTGTCGGGGGGTAGATGGGGTATGCAGGCACCATGGTGGGGTAGGAGACGTTGAAAGCTGACTGGGACGCTTCCGACGGGGACCACGAGGTCTGGTTGAGGCCCTGGAGGGGCGGCCGCGGCTTGCGATTGGAAACGGCACTGTCTGAAGAATCGGGATGCTTCATCCGCGGCTTCTTGGACTTCCTGTTGCGGTTGCCCTTCTTAGCAGTCTGCTCGGGCCGGGAGGGGCCTTGTTTGGCTGCACCTCGAGGTCCAGAAGATTCTGAGATGACAAAGAAAGAGGCAAAACTGTTTCACCTGAGTTTGTATGAACAGGTGGTTGTGAAACTTTTTAATAAAAATTTTAATAACCAAAAGGTCACCTAATTTTAATGATGGAGTCAAAGTTACTACTTTTGACAACCATTTGTCTTAATTTGTTGAATCATTCCCTTTTGTACCTTCAGCATTGATGGGAGTCCTCTGCTTGTGCAGGTAAGTGGAGCAGTCCTTCTGGAAGGCCCTGGCATTTCGGAGCTCTCTGCAGCGGTTGAGGAAGGCTTGCTCTTCTTTCTGTGTGTGAGCTGCAAGCACCTGCTTGGTCAGTCCCAGCCTCTTATAGGCCTCCTTCTCCTGGCTTGGTGGAGCGGGTGGCGCCGGGCTCTCTGCAACATCCTCAATGATCTCTGCAGAAAAACACAGTGCAGCCAAATGGTTCAGTAACATAAAACTTGCTGCTGATGTCATTAAAATGTTGGTTTCTGTCTTGGAGGTTGAGAGAGGAAATGGGAACTCACCAGACTCTGGCTGAGGCTTCTTGTCTCCCACGTGGACGATGGTGCTGCTGTAGCTGCACTGGGAGGTAATCGACACGACGCTTTCAGCCTTGCTGGGCAGAGTGAGGGGGGCGAGGGGGCCGCCGACCACGGCAGCCGCTCCAGATGGAGGTTTCTTGGGTGCCTTCATGTTGGAAATGCCTTGCTGAGCGTCTGGCATCAAAGACTCTGGAGGAAAGATGAAGAGTTTCTCTTGTTACCTTCAAGACAGCAGACTCCTGTGTGCAAGGTGAAGTAATAAAAGTTGGTGTGATGTGTTGAATAGTGATGTCGACATACCTGCAGTTGTATCTTGAGGCATGCCGTCCTCTGAGCCCTTCTTGTCATCATCAGAGTTGGAGGAGGTGGTGTTGGAGGAAAACTGGTACTTCCTTTTCACGGTGATGGGAATATTACAACTCTCCAGATACCTGACATAAAACAAGAAGGTACTGAATTACAGAATGCTCTTTTCCCACAATATTGACATTCAGCTGGAGGTTGCGGCCGTTACCTAATGACGCTGTCGAGGCAGCTGATCTGCTGGTACGAGCACACGGTTTGGTCTTTGCCAGGGAAGTCGTCCATGCTGGCTACGTTGCTGTCTTTGGCCTGCAGGGCTGATGCAGACTCCCTCACACGCCCCCCTGAACTTCTGAGGGTGACTGACGCTGAGGGGTAATGGAAGGAAGGGTGAATGTCAGAAACGCATCATAGTTAAACAGGCAGACCATCGCAATGCACTGCTTTTACAGACTTTGGTGAAACCCAGTTAATAAAGATAATTCAAAAATGTGTTGACACAAAAGGTCATGCACAGATTGGCCTTAGAAAGCTTGTAATAAACTGAACTCACTGTCGGTGGTCCTCCTATGCTCAGGCTTGGACGAGGACGGTGAGGGCAGAGGGGACGGGGACTGTGGACAGGCTTGGGAGTCCTGGTTCTTCAGCATGTGGACTCCCTTACAGATCTCCTGGAAGGTCCTGGTGGGCTTGGTCTTGCCCGTCTCTTCCGTCGTGTTGCCTGCCGGCACGTTGCCGTTGCTCTCACTGGATGAACTGATGCTCACCAGCTGCTCGTGGGAGCCGTTGCTGCCATGGCTGCCGTAGCCGCTGGAGCCCATATTGTGAACAGGCTGAGAGGAGAGGGAGGGGTTAGTACAGAAACCAACAAACGCCTCATGTGGACGTCGTGTGAGTGTGCAGGGACGTACTTGCAGCAGCATCCTGTGTATCTGTTCACTGATTTCCTGGATGTCTGAATCCATGATCTTCCCCCCATGGAAAGCAGGTGCTACGAACACATCTTCGTTCACGGGACCCCTGGAACACAATGAAAGCAATAAAGTCATTCAGTGAGTTCAAAATGAAACTTGCCTTCATAAGTTAAATAAACTCAAACCAGAGCACCATTTCTGGAATACTCACATGCGGACTTTGTGCCTGCCGATGACAAACGACACCTTGCGGCTCCAGGGATTGACGAAACTGGACCAGCTGGTGTCGATGGTGATGTACTCGCCATTCCGCGCGCAGAAGCGAATCGAGGAATGATCGAATGGCTGTCCGGCGTACTGCAGGACTGCAGGCGGCACAAGGTAGAGAGTGTGAATGATTTGTTGCTATGTAAAGATTTCAATTCTCCAATCAGCCTTCCTGGAAGTCAAAATTCTTACTCTTTCGATGCACAGCCAACATTAAAGGTCGATCACTTGGGTGCAGGTTGAGCAGCACGGGGGTCCCGATCAGGTCCTGGGGGAGGTACCCCAGCAGAGGCACGGCCCTGAGAGACAAACAGCAAGTTTTTCATCTGGAAACAGCAAAGCGGCTTCACTTCGTTTCTCTGGCGAGTGCTGGGGAACTCACTCACCTTTCATCAACATCCTGGAACACACAGTTAGGAGTGTGAGTGGTGGTGAAGATGCGCTTATCTGGAGGGATTCTGGGGGCTGCAAAGATAGAGGAAGAAAAAATATGAGTAAAGAGCAGATTTTATACTTAAAAAGCATGTCGAACACTTTGTTTTGTATAGATGGGCCTTAAATACAAGTGCTGGGATAAAAGCTCAAATACACAAAAAATGTGTTATGTTAAGAACAGGGTGTGTTTCTTTTTTAGTCTACCAAAAACAAATAGCGTCCAGTTTTCCATTTTGAAAATTGAGCTCTGCAGCACATCTTCAGCTCTCACCTTCATATCCAGAGTGAACCCTCTCGGCCAGCAGGAGGCAGCAGAACTGTTCCTCTGCCAGCTCCGAGTCCTGGACTTTCATGAGGTAAGGAGTCATACGAAAAGGGTAGTACTGGAGGTCCCCCTCGTGCTCCTTCCCACCACTGCAACACAAACACACAACATCTTAATGTTGTCCCATAGAACAGGTGAAGCATTACTGTCCATAAATTATTGTAGCCATTATGCAAAAGTGGAGAGTTTGCTAAACTTGTATTGCTTTGAACATCTTTTTTCCTGCTGTGAACCAATAGGATAAAGTCCTTCTCACATTGTTTTAAAGTGGAGAAATTGATTCCATAATTAGAAAAATCATTTTTATGGGAAAATGTTCCACTTATGACTAAAGACAAGATCAATACTCATTTCTTATTAAAGTGCTGATTATCGCAGGATCCAGCCATTCATTTCCCTGCATTACATAAGAGATATAATGTCAGATGATGCAAAATTATATAATGTTTTAAATGACAGTGGCCGTTGTTTTATTGAGCAGCTGTAATATTCATTCTAGCCACTAGATGGGGACCTAAACTACAACCCACAGCTGCTGCCTTCCTTTTTTTATCTCAGCTTTCTCCTCTGCCCTCCCCCCATCCTGAGCTGACTCAGAGCCGGTCTGAGCAGGAAACGGTGGCTCACAGGAGCCGGCGCCTCCATCACTCACCTGATGCGGCAAAAGAAGGATTTCTCCTGCATGCACTCCGTGGGAGACGACTCTGAATGGCAGAAAGAAAAAAAAAAGGAGGGAAGAAGGGTGGGTGAGTTTGTCATCCAGTTGATTAGTTTGACCGCTTCCAGTCCAACACATGCAAATCTCTAAATGACCCAAGTTAGACAAATCAACTGAACTCTATACATGCATCAACAATAGACTTTGCATGCAGAGGTGTCAAAAACATCGGAATTACAACTGATGGATCACAAAATTTCATGCAACATCTTGGAGTTCAACTCGTAGTTTACTCATTTTGAAACTACCAAACAAAAAAATGTTTACCCAAACTATATCAAAAGTACAAACACAACTTCAAAACAATCTGACTTGATATTACTGCATGACTGTGGCACACGTTTTCATCGCACGGTGGGTTTCGTGAAGAGTTCAGGGAATTTCTGAGCGTCACAATATGGCAGAGCCATTTTCAGCAAAGAGGGGGACAAGGTGTGCATGAGTGGGCACGCTTAAATTCACGTGTGATTGAGTATGGAAATCAAATAGGTGCTATGTGTGTATGAGCATGTGTGTGTGGGGGTGGATCATGAGTAAGAAATAGAAGCGTGTCTGGGCCGTGTTTCATGTGCGCCCGCCACGTGTCGAGGTTCGAGCGATGGAGGCGTCCAACATCTGCTGTGCTCTGCCCCACATCGGTGTGCTCACAAATAATCTGATTCTGTTCAAGTGTTTTTTTTCAAGTGTCAATGTCTCAAAATAAATGTTGAATCTCACATAAATGTCAAACTGACATGTTAGACATGTGTTAGTTTTGTTGTTGTTTTTTTCAGCTCTTGGTGTTTACCTGCGCCGGTGCACATGCTCCATGAGGGCAGGCGGTACGGCGTGGTGAAGCTGTAGAACACACTGACGTCCTGAGGCGTCAGAAACTCCACGAACTTGGCATTGTTGAACACTTCCCGCTTGCAGTTCAAGATGGACGCGGCCTGGTCCGATATGTAAACGATTTTCCCCGTGATGAGCGACACAGCGACAGCGAAAATATCCTGCACATAAAAAAAAACAAAACAATTTGCCCGAAATTATTGGGCTGCAAATTTTTCAGGCTTGAAAATAGAACTCTATCTTGTTGTTGCTCTATATTACATACAAATAAACTATGACATACAATTTACAGATAAGACACATCAGCATAGATAAGAAAAAGATGTCAAACATTGTTTGGTTAGCGCATTCAGCACAGATGTCTCAGCATTGACTTGTAAACTCCAGAAACGTGCAGGCACTCACTGTGTTTTTGAGGGTGTACTCCGACGTTATGCTGTTGATCTCTTCGATTGTGTAAGATGACACGTCAAATCCTGGAGGCTGACTGTCGTTGGTCATCAGCATCTGGTAGTACTCCTCATTGGCTGCAAATAAAAACGAGACAATGCATGCATCACATTTCTGAAAATGCAAATAGTACTTGACTTTCCATGATCAATTCGTAACGTGATGCCACAAATAAAAACAGAACATGAATATTCACAATTTCAAGCATGGAAATCTTGAGTCCTACCTTTGACCTGCTTGACACATCGCAGCGCGTACTTGAGGGTGTTGACAGTGCTGGACTTGCCCTTATTCCTCTTCTCCGACGGCAGGTGCATCTTCAGCTCCTTGAGGGTCTTGAAGAGCTCTTTCTGTGTCTTAGCTTTGGCCGACTGTTCGCTGCTGCAGGTTGAAAACGAGGCAGACACACGTGTGTCAAAATGACGAGGTCTCACCACTGCTGTGACACCACTCTGCTTTCCAGCACATGGAGCAGGGCGAGAAGGGGAGGGGAGCTACCAGGAGCCATTAACTGACACTGGGGATGCACCTCTTGCTATTTTCAAGGTTTTTCTACCAAAGATAAACTGTGTTTTCAATGAATTTTGCTTCTAGAACTGACACCTGTACTTAGTTGTAGGTGCACTGACCTGCAGCCGCTGGTTGATGGGTTGTCCTGCTCCGAGCTCACCAGGCTGAAGGCGTTGGAGCTGCTGGGTGGGGAGGGGCTGTGGGAGTTGGAGCTGGAACCATCAAACACATGACATGTTATTGATGAAGGTAGAAAGGGAGTCAAATGTCAGAAAGCCATATGAAGAATGAGTTCTGATGCCACAACTGAATATGAGGCAGAGCACACCGAGCATGTCCAGGATGTGATGTTGGAGAGTGTTAACTCAGTGTCACAGATATTTAGCCACAAGAATATAACACAGAACACATTATGTAAGGACGTAGACTCTGACCAAAAAAGGTTTTTCTTGACGATTTTTGTTTACATCCAATCACCGTAAACACTATAGTTTAGTTGCCAGGCCTTTAGGTGGCACTGTGCTGCTTCTACCTCAACAAAGAAGAAGAAATAAGTATGCTAGTGAATAGGAAACACCATCCCATCATTTCTGTCCTTGTATTTGGAATATAAACACAAGGAGGCAGCTCAGGATAAAGAACAGGAGGTTTCAGAGCAAAATGCAAACTGTAAGCTAAATGCAGGGAGGAGCACTAGAGGGAAACCTTATCCAAAGTCCAAATGACATGTTGAACCTCAAGTTTTTCTCAGTGTTGCATCGGACTGCATTAGGTAAAAGATGTCCGATGGGGTGTGCTTCACTTGATGTAAATAGAGATGGAGTAAACATCAGCGCTGGTTATGTAACAGCCAGTTCTTCGGACAAGAAACAAAAGTGAAGATTTCACGAGACGTGAAGGGAAGGCCTTCATAGATGAAGCTAACGTGCAAAGCTAAAAGATTTCCCAGAGCACATACTTTCTCAACAAGCTCTGCTTGAGGCTCGAGAACTTCACTTCCCATGATTCAGTACAACTGCCTGAAACTCACCTCTTGTTGCTCCCCGACGACTCGTGAAGAGCCGAATCTTTGCCATTTCCATTGGAGCTGCCCACAGACTCGTTGCCGTGGGACTCGTTGCCGTGCGACTCGTTGCCATGGGACTCGGTCCCGCTCCCGCTCGACCCGCTGCCGCCCATTTCTACGTCCTCGTGGATAGGTGGGCGCGGCCGTTTCCTGTCGTCGTGCGGGGAGCCCGGCGAGGCCGGGTGCTCGTGGCTGCTGTCGCTCCCCTCGGAGGCCATCCCTAACTCGGGCTCCAGCTCCCCCCCATCCCGCCCGCCACAATCCTCGTTATAGCCGCTGGCCATGCGGTGCAGCTGGCTGATGGAGCCTCGGGGGGCTCCCTGGTCTTCCTCCACCTGGAAGCCGACCCTGTCCCGGTTTCGATCACGCCCTTCCAGCGTTGAATACCGGTAGTGCTTTGGATCACTTTCCTCAGACATGGGACGAGCCAGCGAGCAAGAGACGCGAGATTAAGTTATCTTCCACATGGTCGCGCCAGGAAGTGCGAGGCACTGGGAGGAGAATGGAATCGATGCTTCAGGAGTGACGTGCAGTCTATAGGGAAAAAAATGAAATAGATGAAATCACTCACCTGGAACCTTTTTACAGCACAGCTCTATTGATAGCAGATCAATAATAACACAAAAGAATCACACGTCTAAAAGTGGACGCAATCAATAAGGATTAAGACCAACTATCCTTTATAAATACAGCTGCAGCCACTTTGATCTTATCCGCCTTGTAGCCTGCAGTCTCAGCAAAAGTCAACCACAAAAAAAAGGGCACTGACAGGAGTGATCTCCCAACACAAGCACATGTCACACTGAGGCTGCAGCCATCAACCATTTGAAAAGGTTTGCAGAGTGAAATCGGCTGCGCTCTGCCCTTTCCGGGTGAACTTAAGCCCCAGACCAGCATGGGCCAGTTCAGCCGTTCAAAGGCGCTTTTTCCACATTAAAGGTCTTCAGAGATGAAAACGCAGCTCTGAAGAAACGACATGAACAGAAACCTTCACGTTACAGACAAATGCTCCCACACATTTGTGCACATTGTTGGATGGCGGTTTGTGCCATCCACTTTGCTGTAACTTCACAATATCGCAACTAAATTCAATGTAAACAGCTACAAACTTGTCCGTGGTCTCACATTTTGTTTGAATTTTGGACCCTTGAAAGAGAGTAAAACCTGGCACACATAAATGCAAGAAATGCCTTGAAATAATAAAGAAGTAAAAACAATTATCAAATGAATTTTCTTACAGTCATTTGATGAATATGCAAGTCACTCCAGATAACCCTGCCAACTCAAATCGCTGTCATGTGAAGCTGCTTTTAATCATTTGAAAAACCAAAATTAGATAAGACTATTCAGAAAATGTGGAGGAGGGGAAAAAAAAATCTTTCATCCAGTCCAAAAATGACCTGATAACAATACAACAGCAGTTTTCTTTTTGTCTCTTCAGGCACCTTCCTCTTCCTCCCCCTCCTCTTCCTCCTCCTCCTCCTCCTTCTCCACCTTCCACAGCCAAATTGTGAGCTATTTCTGTCTGCTACCATCCTACAGGACAGACTGAGAACTGGCTCTCAAAACTGTTACTCTGTTCCTCTTATCATCTTGCAACTATTTATGTAAGTGCACTCAGCAGCTCGTCAGTTCTTCACTCTTTACATAAGCACTTTTACATAAGTGAGACTTTCCTTTTTTTGGGAATCATTTAAAGGTGTACAAAAATACTTATTTTCCAATCACCCGCAGGTTTACCACTCCCTCACAATGACCCACTGCTGCGTTTAACCCGGGCAGCAGCCAAACCCTCTGACAGCACTTTCTATTGGCCGCGGCGAGCAGCCAATCAGGAGAGAGCGGGCAGCGACAACTGGTTAGAAAAATGATGTCAGCCAATGGTCCGCAGGTAATTATGACAACAGGTTATGTATCAGAGATACACACTGCCATGCACGCGTTTGTCTTTCAGGCTTTACGATGAACGACAAAAATCATCGCAGATGCTGACAGCGCGTTACATAAAAAGTAACATCGTCACCGGAGACGCGACGAGGATCTCTCTGATTTCCCACTGTATGCGGCAGCATTGAACTGCACTCGGTGAACACAGCACAATGTTTAAAACTGATGGAAAACAGCAGTTTAACCAGATAAAGAGTGACGACAGCTTTTGTTAGGACATCAGACTGGATATTTCCCCCAACATACGGACAGTAATACAATAGGCGTTTGAAAGCAGTACGTCACACCAAACTAACATGTAAACTTATGAATCACAGTCAAATATCGTGACGATAT
>JAUESE010056868.1:0-12328 GCA_032274725.1 Malacoctenus triangulatus
TGTGTGTGTGTGTGTGTGTGTGTGTGTGTGTGTGTGTGTGTGTGTGTGTGTGTGTGTGTGTGTGTGTAAGTGTGAGTAACAGGGATTTTGACGCAAATCAAATATCTCAATATCCTAAACAATCTTCTCACAATATACAATCAGTACAATCAAAAACTCTCTCAAATCTCAGGAATAAAAAAAAAAAAAGAAAACGGCCTTCAAAGTTCAAATAAGTAAAATGAAAAACGTATAAATGAAGAAAAAAAAAGAATGCACTCTTGGAAAAAAGTCCTACCACCTGCTATTATTCCAATTGTCCGAGGTGGGTATGGAGGGGACAGGGAGATTCGGAGGCGCTTTTCCCTCCGGAAAGTGCACGAAACAAAAGGGAGATGGTGAAGATGACGATTGAGGATGGATGGTGACAGGATGGGGGAACTCCTGATGATCTCCACACATAAAAACAGCCAGGGGAATTCAGCTCTTCAAGGCTCTACGAAAAAAAACTTGCAGCTCTGAAGCATCTCAGATGTCTCCTCAACCATCTGCAATCACCCCGGCTGTCCCCAACATATAACGGATATTTTCAAATTGATAAATCAAATTTCTCTCCTCTCCAAAATCTATGCTTGCACAGGCAGTGCAGCAGTGCAAAGTGCCAGGGCAAAAAGCAATGCAGGACACTCACTCCTGCTGATGTAACACACACTGAGCTTGGGTGCTCTTTCTAATTAAAGAGACAGTAGCACCTTTTTTTTTTGCAACACAATAAATTCTTATGAGGATATCCCCTTGATAAAAAAAATACTGATGATTAATAATATGTTAAATGAAAAGAGTGAGAAAAACACAAAATAGGAAGGAAACAACATTCAAGAAAAATTAAATAACCTGACCTGGGTTTTAACTAACCCTGGTTACACTCACCCCCCTCTTACCGCATGAGTCCCTTCATACTTGCTAAACTGCAAGGGTCTTCCCCACGGCATCCTCACCTGGATATTCAGTCTTATCCACTGGATAAGACTGAATAAGATGGTGGACGTGGCCAATGAATGTTTGAAAAAAGGCAAGGTAGAGCCATTGATAACCCAAGACATGAGGTCAGCATGATGTTTATTAAACATTGTCCTGACCAGCCCCTTGCTAGTGTTTTCAAGTTCAAGTCTGCAGAGAAGGGACTGCCAGCGAAATTCTGGAAACACTTGATGAACACGTGCTAGAAAAGAAAACTAAAACAACATTTGTTCAGCAACCCATGCCGAACACAGCAGTGCACAAACTTCACTCCAAGTGTCAGGTCACTTTGGCTGAAAATGCATCTGTCCTGCATGCGGCTGAACCTTCGGTACCATTCCCAGCACCATCAGCTGCAGCCTAGAGTACTGCTAATGTTGGCAATGACTGTGTAAGGAGTTTAGTGAACTTGCTTGACAGACTGGTAATGCAGCAGACACAAGTACCAGCCAGTTTCAGTGCCCAGTCCACAATGGCTCGGTCTTCACAAAAGACTTGCAGGGTTTGCAGGAGCTGTGATCACTCAACTTTGTCTCACTGCAAAAGAGAGAACAGATGTCTTTAATGCTTGACTCCTGGTCACTGGAAGAGAAACTGCCCTCAGCATGCCGCACTGCGCCAGTCTCAGTCCACTGACAATGCTGGAGGACAGGACAGGCAGTTAAACTAGACAACCCACACCTGGAGAGGGGCGGTGTGGGGAATGCTGACAAATCCCTCTCTGACTCTTGTGATCTGGCTAGTTTAGGTGAGGATAGCTGTGCCAAAGCACCTATAGGGTCCAGAGTGACAGTTTAAGCTGCTCAGAAGATTGAAGCTTTCAGTGAGCTGTTTTATATCCTGGTCCATGTCAACAAATGTGTACAGCTCAAACGCATGTTGGACTCTGGCTCTATGGCGTGTAGCATCAGTGAAGCTGCAGTGCAGAAGCTTAACTCTGCTTGTGTTTTGGTTGAGAAAAAGTACTCCAAAGAGAACATCATTTTAGTTGGTTGTGGTGGTTCACAGACTAGGCCTACAGGCTTTTATGAGTTAAACATGGTGAATATGGTGTTTCTTGTGTCGTGCCCACCTTAGTTGAACCTGGTCAGCCAGATGATCTCATTTTGGGCTCTAACGTGATTAAGCACATCATTCATGTCCTGAAGAGTGATGATGGCTCCTGGGACATCGCATCCAGACATGAACATCACCCTGACTCTGAAGTGGAGCATTTCGGGTCAATGTTCACCAGTGTTGAACGCTGGAAAGGTGCTACAGCTCCAGACAAAAGAGGCACTGTCAAGCTAACTCAAGCCGTGACCCTCTTACCCAGACATGAACATCTAGTCTGGGGCAGGCTCCCTTCCAATGTCCCCCAGCAGCACTGTTATTGTGGAGCCTACCACTTCCAAAGCCATGCCACAAGGTATCCTGGTAGGGCAGCTCATCACACCTCTCTGGGGTGACAGGTGGGGGCCAATGACAGTGGTAAACCCTTCTGACAAAGCCATTGCACTCAAAAGAAACTGTAAACTAGCTGATGTGTCTATGTGTTTGGCAGTAGAAAAATCTTGATCCTTCCCAGGGTCTACATGTAGTTTTAGAGGAACAAAAGTCTGGTTCTGGGAACCAACAACCTGACTGCTCATCTGCTGCAGTCAGTGATGCTGGACTGGCCAGTAAACCGTCTGACTTGGGGCTATCTGACATTGATGTGGATTCTTGTCAGATCAGTGAGGCTTGTAAAGCTCATCTGTTGCAGCTGCTAGCAGAATATGAGGACATCTTCTCCAAACATCCCCTGGACTGTGGTGAGGTTGGGGGACATTCACACCACATTCGTCTTGTAGATGATCGACCCTTCCGCTTGCCATACAGAAGAGTCCCACCAGCACATTACCAGAAGTTGAAACAGGTCCTCACGTACATGGAGGAGAAGGGGATTATCAGGAAGTCCTCCAGTGACTATGCCTATGCGGATTTGCAATGACTTCAGATGGCTGAATGCCCAAACAATGAGAGATGCCCACCCCCTCCCGCATCAGTCTGATTGTCTGGCTGCTTTTGGTGGCAACTGCCTCTTCAGCACCATGGACCTCACCTCTGGGTTCTTCAATGTCCCAATGCACGAAGATGACAAGAATTATACGAGTTTCACTACTCCCTTTGGGCTACCTGGACGAACTTCTTGTCTGAGGATGAGGCCATATCTAGACTCCACACAGTGTTTCAGAGGTTGCAAGAGAACAATCTTAAACTCGCCCTAAAAAAGTGCCACCTGCTTCAAAAGTGAGCCAACATTCTTGGTCATGTCATTGACTGCGGGGGTGTGTCTGTGGATCCTTCAAAGGTAGAGGTCATCACCAACATGGCTGTTCAGGACCTCATGGAGGTCAATGGCTGCACACCTTCTGTAAAAGGGCTCAAGTCCTTCTTAGGCATGGTCTTTTAATTCCAGCATTTCATCCTTAACTGTTCCTCTATTGCAAAGCCTTTGTTCACACTTACAGCTGGTCAGAAGAGGAGGGGAAGAGCCGCTAAGGACAGGAAGTCACAGGGCATGTACCGTAAGCTTAGCCCTGCAGATTGGACAGCAAAAGGTGAGACTGCATTCAACAAACACATGAAGAACATGTTGTTGGAGTGTGTTGTACTTGCCCATCCTGACTTCGACAAAACTTTTGTCCTGTCAGTCGATGCATTGTTGGACGGCCTTGGTGTGGTATTGTCTCAAGTGCCACACAAAGAGTCTTGTGCCAGACCTGTTGCTAACCCTAACCCTAACCCAGCTGCTCTTGTGGAACTTGCTCTGCGTAGCCTTTGGCAATAAGGTCATCCAAAAATTTGGTGTAATCAGTGTGAAATAATAAATCTTTCTGAAGCCTTTTTTCAGATACGAAGCTCATAACTCAATGACCTTTTTGTTATTTGGCATGACAAGTTCCGTTTTCCCTCAGGGGTAAACTGATTTGGTAACGACTATCCACATGTTCATTCAACTCTGTAGTGAGATTCATAAACTTGTGATCTTCCCTTGACATGCCTGGTTGTTCTTCTACAGTACATTCAGGGAAGTCTGTCTTGAACTGCTGCTGCCAGAATTCATCCAAATTCACCACTGATATTCTATTGACTGTTAAATCTTACTGTCTGCGGTGTGTTGCATTCTCGACATCAACCACCAGGGGTCCAATAACAGTCCATCCCAGCATAGTCCTGATTGCATAGGGTCCACCATCAACACTGCCTATGACCTGTAATGGTTCCAGTGCCTTAGGAACATTAGTCCCAATCAATAATTCGATTACAGCATCAATCTCAGGCAGTTTAACATCCTTTAGATGAGTCCATCTCTGTAGATCACCTTGCCTTGGAATATTTCCTCTATGGACAGGCATACACTCCTGTGTATAAACTTTAGGTAGTTCACAGAAGGTTTCTTCTTTTACCCCAACCACTTCCAGTCCTGACAAAATATGAGTACTGACAACTCTCTCCTGGCTCATAGTTCTAAGGAGTATATTGGCTTTTTTCCCTGTGAGGCCGATCTTTGCATCAAGCCTTCAATACAGACTACAGCTGTACTTCCTTGATCCAAAAAGGCATACGTGAGGACAGTCTTGGCACCTTTTTTTTGCTCTAACTTGCACTGGCACTATCGGAAGTTTACAGTCATGGTCACCAGCCCCAGTCAGGCCACTCGACATCAGAGTGCTGTCCACAGCCATGTCTGGTTTCCTTCCCATCTGCTCAGAATCTCTTTCCTTTGGAGTGATGTGTAGTAAGGTTGGATGCTTAAGGTCACAGTTCTCACATAAAATCCATTCTTGCAATCTTTACTGATGTGACCAATGCACAAGCAGCCAAAACAGACTTCCTTCTCCTTCAAGAAGTCAATCTTCTCTTTATGAGGCCTTTTCTCCAACTGCAGACATAAATTCAGTGCATGTTCTCCACCACAACAAAGACATATCCTCTTGACATCCATATACGCGTGTGCAATCAAATGTTCATTTACAAACTGCTCCTGTAACAACATTTTTGCCTTACTGTATCCTTTTTACAGGCTCCAGATGCTGACAACTTCTAACGACCTCTCTTGGATGACCATTTGTATACTGTTCCAGAAAATAAAGCCTGTCACTGTAACTGTCCGTATTTCTTTCGACACCATTCTCAAAAACTTTCAGAAATGCATGATATTGTAAGGGATCACCATTGAAGACAGGGATTTCTCTTTTTAGCAAAAATAAACACACTGTTGTTTTAACAGGAGTGTAGTTATTTCATTTTGTTTCCTCATGATACCAAGCAAATTTCCGTCATCATGGTCTTGCCCAGGATTCACATTCAAGGTGTTTCCATATTGTGCTTGAGCTACCTGCTGAATATTGGGTTGAGGCGAATAATGCAAGGACAAGTGTTGCAATAAAGACATAGGCTCAGAATCCACAAATTGAAATCAACTTTCCTTCGCCTTGTTGTGGGATCTCCATGACTTTCTACCAATTGCTTCTGTGTTGTTAGCTGCGGGACAAAGAGAGCTGCACTGGGAGAGAGAATGTGTGCCTTGCCTTCCTTTCTACTTCAGATAAAACTATCTCTGAAAAATGAGGAACCCGTTCATTTGAAACAGCAGGATCAAGGCCACCACTCTGGAATAAGTCCTCAGGACCATTCAACCACTGTTTCATTGTTTTGTTGAATGAATTGCTGTACTCCACAATGCTTACAAACCAGTCATTTTTGTTTTCTTTGTTCATCTCTTGGAAGTAAAGAAGTCAACAAGTTATGAGACAGACTTGCAGTTTCACAGAGCTGAATTAAACTTTCTATCTGGTGCTGCACATCAGAAACATGTCTTGTTTCCATCAAATGTTTTATTTCAGGAATAAGCATTTTTATTTTATTTACAGTGGTTTTACGTGCCTGCTGCAGCCTCTTGATTTTATTCTCCAAGGCCTTAGCAGTCAGCTTAATTTCCCTCTTTCTGTGATCCATTTCAGAATTTTGAATCTCAGCATTTATTTGACTCATTTTTAGACTTTCATTTTCGTTCAAACTTTAGCACATTATACGATCCCTGGATTCATTCATGCAGAAACGTCATATGAACACAGTGGCTGCAACTTCATTGCGCACACGCAGTCAGTCCTCAGCACAGCAGGATGCTGTGTAACGAAAAGCCTTACGGTCCCATTCATATTTAGGCAGTGATTATCCCTGTCACAGCAAACAGTCAACGCCGATGTTCTGCATCCTTTTCAATCACCGACAGCGACATTCATGTCCACAGGTACGCTTACCTTGGCTGCATTGTTCCGTGTTTGAGACTCCGTGATTTATTTAATAAGCAACCAGCGCATACCTGTCATATCCAAGAGTCCGTCCGGTTGACATAACCTTGTTCTTGTACTCCTTTTTCTGACGTCTTTTCTTGATGTCCTTTAATTGCTCTTTTCCGTTATTTCCAATTTTTTTCATTGACAAAATGTAGTGACTTTGGTAACCAAGAGTCATTGAGAGGCTGAAGTTGGGACGTTTCGTCAGCTGCGCAAATCAAATTAGCTGAAATCCAAACCAAATCCATTTTATGATTTTAATGCAAAAATAAAACTTAATACAATGTGCTTCAACTTGAACTAACAGCAAAGAAATAAATCACAGCAATTCTTTAGAAGGTAGCAGTCAACAAAAAATTGCAGCGACCCCATCGACCTCTCTCCTTACTACACCCACAATTATGAGTGTTTTAAGTAAACTAGAGTGACACCGCCCTTTACCACGTGACCCACCTCACACTAATCACCAACCTCAACCAATACAACAATCAATTAATCAACAATTTAAAAACATACAAAATTCAACCCAAACAATTTATGGCTCCTACATTCACGACACACACACACAGACACGACTCCCACTAACGTTTCACGACGCATGTGAATAATGAGTTGCAAAATGTCCATTTTGTTTACATTGCAATAAAAAGAAAGTACAAAAGTCTCATCGCTAGCAGTCTCAAGACATCCGTCTGGTGAGTGTTTGCCGCAAAACCCAGCGATCTGACTCCCTTCGTACGAGAAAAAGACAAATGTTTGCATTTGGCTATTTTTCTGGGTTTTGAGCGATGGTTTCCTTGAACAGAAAAGAATTGGCAGAAAAATTGTTTTGACAAAATTTGGTCCTTCAAGCCTGATCCCAGGACATAAGTGGATGTCGGGGACAGCGGACGGCGCTGAAGACTGCACCCAACCCCGTCTACAGCAGATGGTGAGGAAAGCTGCAGGGCGGGAATTCGGATCCGCGCCAGCGTTTTAATACTTCGGTCTCCTCGGCGGACATCGATCAACAGGATCTGAGAGGGATGGCCACACCCAGAAAAGACAGAATTTTGGAGAAAGTATAATACTCGTAAAGTTTCGCAGAGAGTTACTTCGTGGATGGTATTAAACTGTTTCGCAGAGAGTTACTGCGTGGAAGGAATGAAACTGTTTCACAGAGAGCCACTGCGTGGATTGAATCAAACTGATTCACAGAGAGTTGAAACTGAACTTGTACAAGGCGGAATGAATAGAATTCTGGAGTGAATGTGGTGTGTGTGTGACTGTCACCGCCTCAAGGGACACAGCAGCACAGAAGGAAATATAACGGTGTGAGCGTGATCTCGTGGTCTGTTGAGGTACTTGAGATAACGGTGAATGAAGGAAAATTTAGGACCTTGAATGATGTGTTGTCGGAGTAAGATCGATTGTTGATATGCTGTGACCTAGATCCCAACACATTCATCTACTGCGGAGAAGAGAACCCACACACTGAAAACCTTCAATGGTCAAGACTCCTCGGCCCAATTCCAATTCCCTCTCTTAACCCTCAATCTTAACCCTCAAGCTCAACCCTCAAGCTCAACCTTCAAAACCAAGTATTAAGGGTGATCTTGTGACTTAGAAATGGGACACCCGTTAAAGCAGTTACATCTTCAGACTGTGGGGGCAGTGGGGGGCTAAAGCGACATTGAGTGTGTCAAGTCCGAAGAAGAATCCATAGAAGCTGAAGAAGCCGCACCGGTTGCTATTGCGAAAGATCGTAAAAAAAAAAAATCAATGTTACACGACAGTGACAGTAATTCATCCATAACATGGGCCTAAACTAAGGTAATACAATGTTTTTCGTAATTCTTTTTTCTCCATCAACAAAGAAAATACTACATTTGTAGCTCGCTGACATCACCGCTTTGCACACCATGTTGATTTTCTATAAGAACTGCAATGCATTCTGGATAGCCCTTAAAAGTAAGGGAGGTAGCGGAGAATCTCAGTTTGAGGGGCAAGATTGAGGGACGTGAGAATTGGGACAGCACTTGTTCATCGTGGGAGCGCGCATTTTGAGACTAGGAGTTAAAATTGAGGGTTTAGGCAGGAAATGGAACGCACCCCTAGAAGAGCCTTGAAGAAAGACCTGGGACCTGAATTGGTTGCCAGGCCAGCGCAATTGGTGGACTCTGATTCTGTGAGTGGTGAATTGATGGGATCCAGCGAGCTGAGGTTGTCTGATGATTGGTGACGGAGGAGAAAGAGACTGGAAGAATTGTTGTTCTCCCTAGGGTGGTTAGACTCCCCTGCGAAGGGTGGTTTGAGCCCCCCTTGAGAGCATGTTTTGTTCTCCCTGGTAATGTTTGGCAATCACAATCATACTGACCACTATTCCAAAGCCTACCTCCATTCCAGAACCAGTGTTTACCTGTGCCCTACACTGTATAAGGTTATTAGAAGGCTTTAGGTTGCACACCCATGAATCCATGATGATTGAGATCTTTGTTTAATGTTTGTATGTATTTGAAAGTGCTGGAAATTTTGAGTTCATTTAAGGTGCTGATATTCTTTAAGGTTTATGCAATATGCCAGGCGCAGTCCGAAACTGTTCCCCGTTTCTGTTTACAAACACTGTTCAAACTGAGAGCCCCTCCCCTCGGCTTATCAGTGCCCGTCCCGTCTCTTCCAGCACAGCTCGGACACACGAACTTGGTCAACACCAGTATTATTACATTCACAGTTATTACAGAGAGACTGCTTACAATGCACGATAATGCTGTTGTCTCCTGGCAGCCTAACTGACTAACAAATACGCTACTTGGTTAGTAGCTTAGCATGCTGCTAAATTAGCAGACTATCAGTAATGCTGTTTGCACGTACCTGTCCAAGAGTAAGCATGCAAAATCCACATCGCTCTTCAGTCCAAGCCTCTCCTTCAACACTCGGAAGCCAGTGAAAGCCAAACCAATGTTGACTCTGGTTTTCCAGCGAGCACTATCTAAGCTTTTCTTCGTTGCAGAGTAAAGCTTTAGCGACTCTGTCTGACATCTTCCTGTCGATGACTTTCCCCACGGTCATCACACCCATAGCTCTCTCATTGGCTGGAGACAATAACACAATCTCCACCAAGAAACATTCCGAACGAGGTAAACAAAAGGGAAAGATAAAAATACAGCCAGGGGGAGTTGCGAAAAATGTCACTACCACTCGAGAGTAGAGACCCAAGGCTACGGATTGAGCTGGTTTTCACCTTTTTAAATCTAGTGTTTATTCTCGGGAGGGGGAACTTCGGACTGCGCCTTTAAGGTTTATGCAACATGCCGGGAGTCACTTTTGTTGTCAGGCAGCTTGTGGCACACTTAAAATAGGGTGACCACATTAATTTGAGACTTTATTTGTGATTTTTATGGTAATTTATTTCAGTTCCAGTATTTTTTTTCCTGCAAAAGTGGGGGCAGAACTTTTGTTTCTTTCATGTTGTGCACGTTAGGGTTGGGTATCGTTTGCATTTTAGCAACTCTGATTCCGATTCCCACAATCGATTCCTGTTCTAAACGATTCTCGATTCCAATTCTTTGAGGTGCAGGAGAGAGGAAAAAAAAGCGAGCCGGTTAACGTAGCAGCAGCAGCAGGCTCAGACTGGCTAATGGGCTAATGTTGGGATCACTCTGCAAGCGTTCAACAACTGAACAGACTTGACACAGTTTTAGCAACTGATAGCATATTCGAACCTAAGCTATAGTTTACAGACTATAGTCTGTTAGGAAGAAGACATAATTTCCACATAACTGATTCCAACGAAGAGTTGCTGATGGTTGAGTGTCCGTGGAGGAAGCAACAGGAGCAGGAGAGTGACACAACAGGTCAAACACAGTACGCTCGTTAATGCTTTTACCATAAAATGAGTGAAGGTGTTCTTTCATGTTTGTTGTGCATCCTCCTTTGGCAGTAATAGGTTTATCACAGATGTTGCACTGTGCGAATTTGCCCTTTTTTAATTTAAAATGAAGCCAAACTTTCAAGCGGCGTTTGTGGCCCATGTTCAGACAAGTGAAATTTAGCAGAGCACGTCTGGCAGAGTAATACAAACAAACAAGTGCGGCGTTCAGGAACCGAAAACAAGAATCAAAATTCAAACATCTTCTTAACGGTTCCGGAACCAAACGTTAGGAACCGGTTCCTATTTGGAACCGGTTGCCGATGCCCATCCCTCGCTGGGAGTGGTAAAGGGCTGGACACTTTTGCTGGTTCCTCGGATGTGATTTGGGAGAGAAGCAACTGACTTCTCTTTTTTCACCTGTTTAAAACAGGTAACGTATTTGGAAATGTGGTCATCATTCTTGAGGCCCAAAACGCAGTGTTGCCAACCACATTTCCATCACTGGTTTTTCGTGGCACAATGAGTGAGTCTACATCATAGACCAGTGAACAAACTCTTTGGCTCGATGGATTGTTGCAGACTGTCAACCACTTATGGCGGTCTGTTGGAAATTGTTCTGTTCACTTGGCAAATATTTTTATGCTGGCATTTGATTGTTTGACACGAGTCTGTCATCATACACCAAACTTGATTTTAGAGCAGAAATGTGGTGTCAAATCTGGTGTCAAATATTGTCATGAGCTCACAGTGACAATTATTAACAACCTCAACCCACTTTCGCCACCACTCGGTCTGAATGCATTCTACATTGCACATCTGGGGGCAGGCGGGCTCCCCGGGAGAAGGGACCCATCTGGTGAGTCCACCAACACCACATACACGTACATCTGCTCACCTGGGAAGGTGAGCACTCCAGGTCATCTCCCCCTCCCTCTTGTGACCATTTTAATGCATCACATGACACATGCACTCACACTTAGCCACTGTGCAGGGAGAAGGTTTCTAAGTTTGGGAATTTAGGAACTTAGTAATAGGTTTCTTGGTGGGTTTTCACTTATTAAACAAGGTTCAGCTCGTGAGGCCCGGCTCCTCGTGGCAGGACAACTCAATTAAACACCTAGTGGTTGCAGTCCCCTCATAAGGCTGCTGGCTGTTGACACTTGTTGGCTGGTGGCAATGTTCTCGCCCTCTTGTTTCGGCCCCACGGGTGGGGCCGAAACAAGAGGGTGGGTGGTGGGTTGGGCTGGCGTTCCCCTGTCTGGGACTCGCTGCAGACCTTGGCTGGGGCTGGGGCTGGGGGGTTTGGGTGCATCACCTCCTGGGGGAGGCGATGGGGGTTTCCCTGGGTTGGCCGGGGGTTGTGCGGGCTTGGGGTGGCCGTGGTTAGGGGGACCAAGGGAGTGAGTGTGGTATGGGTGGGTGACTTCCTCCTGCGGTTCGGGGTTGAGGTTGCAAATGGATGTTTTGGGCGGGTCTCATGGGCTGCACCTCTCTGGTTTTGTGGTTATCTGGTTGACCTGTCACCAGTGGTTTTGGCCTGGCCCTGGGCTGTGGTTCTTATGGTTATCCCCCCACCACATGAACAAACAATGCCCACTATTCCAAATACGTCAGTTACTGTCACCTGGTAATCGCAGGATGAAGCCACTGGCAATTTTATTGCCACACCACAGTTCAGTCAGGTGCCTGCGAAGTGGCCACAGATAAAAAGACTCAGTATATATCCTGTGTCTACTCCAGCGTCAATACATTCTTCACTCCTGTTTCCAATTGCACACCCTCTCCTAGCTCTAAATACTGGGCTGATAGGTTACACACTGCATGCAGCCCATTTGACTTAGAGGACGATTGGCACCTGCTCATCATTTAACTGTTTGATTAGTCCCCCCCCCCCCACACACCTTTGCCACCACGATGAAAGAGCGCAAAGCTCTCATTGCAGGCGCATTTCTCAATTGAGAGAGCGCAAAGCTCTCATTACAGCTGCACGGTGAAGCTAAAACATGCCCCCTCCACCCTACTGTGCACCCTCGCTGCGTTCAATGGGCGTATTTGTCTGTATCTGTGGGTGTATTTGCCTCTTCTGATTGATCTGATTGGCTGGATTTTAAGCTCAGATCCAGTCCCACATATGTCGCTTTGGACAAAAGCGTCT
>JAUESE010056963.1:6340-18184 GCA_032274725.1 Malacoctenus triangulatus
GTACATGGTAGAAAGCAGCTCTGCAATATACACAACCAGGGCTGAATTAGAAGGCAGTGCAAATCTGAAAAACTCAACCTAATTGTCAATGCTGTTGCTTCTCTTGGGATTTGCAGAACTGTCCTTGTGTGCTGTTTGAGATCAAATTACATACACAACCTACTGCAAGAGTTCCTTGAACAATTTTTTGCAGAATGAGCACCACTGCTTTCAGATAGTGACTGTGTTGTAGAGTGTAATTGAATCAGGTCAGATGATGGGCAGGGATAAGATGCAGGTGATTCAGGAATGTCTGTGATGACAGACTCTTGTTTTTCCATCAGAGGATGTGTTTAGGG
The DNA here is from genome assembly GCA_032274725.1 of Malacoctenus triangulatus. Lineage (NCBI taxonomy): Eukaryota > Metazoa > Chordata > Actinopteri > Blenniiformes > Labrisomidae > Malacoctenus > Malacoctenus triangulatus. Next base: position 6,679 of record JAUESE010056963.1, read on the forward strand.
TGTCAGTGAAAGCTATTGTTTCTCTCTGTCCCCTCTCACCCACTCTGTCTCTCTCTCTCTCTCTCTCTCTCCGGCTTTCCAGAAACCTGCAGAAGCTGAGTCTCTTTGGAGATACCTTTAATCTCCAGCAAGAGAGACTATTAGATGGCTCCAACCTGCACCAAATCCACCAGGGGGACAAAAAGATCAATGAGTAAGCCTGAGCATCCAAGCATGAAAGCAATTTTCTCACACATGACAGAATTGAGTAAATTTAACAGCGCCAGATTGTGGTCACTTACATTGTAAAAATAAATATCTCTTTATAGAGGTCTGTACCACAATGTTAACACTGGGAACCTATTTCAGTGCGTGACTCAACAAAACACTGTGAATTATACGTAACCTTGAATGTTTGGCACTGCAGATGGGCACAGATGAATGCTGTTTACAAAATAACACTGTTGGAGTTGATGCTTGAAGCCACTATGTGGTCACTGATTTGCAAAATTGAGAAAAGACACTCTGTACTGTGTGCCCTCTCACTGGGACAGTGTTCAATTTGACTTGCCCAGGCCAGACCTGCTCACTGTGTCTCCAGCCTTTTGCCAACAAATGTCGGGAGTAGCGTGAACAAAGGTGCCGACTCTGGGTCTCACAGCTGCTGGAGAAGGAGGAATTGTTACACGACCGCTAGCTGCAAATGATTATGTTCTGATTTGTAAATAAGCCAACACACCAGTTCTTAATTAGGCTACTGGGTGGTAATTAGCAGATAATGGCCCTGATGGTACATTTGAGAGTCGGATCAAGTGTGAGGCTGCATTTTTGCCAACGCTTCAAAGTCATCAGTGTTATCTCAGGGTCTACTCTGTGGTTTGTACACAACTGATTTGGGTGGGGGGGCTACTAGGCTATAGTGAAGCATGGTGAGCCATTAATTTATAGAAGGTTTGCCAGTGAGAGAAGGCTTCATAAAGTGCTGGGGGGGGAGTTGGGCATTTATCTGTCCCTGCACAGGAGCCACAACAAATTCCTACCTCTCTCTATCAAGTTGATGCTGATTTTGAACATGAGCAAGTCATTTTTTCAAAGTCTCCAAACAAATATATTCCTGTCACACGATTGGTCGATGAGGATGTTTCTTGTACAGTGCACCTGATGTAAAGACAGATGTGTGTCAGGAGTTTTAATTGCAAGACGGGAAGACAAAACATTCCCACTACCATTCACAGTGCCATGCCAAGGCTGTCTCAGTGTTGTGTCGCTTCACAGTTGAGGTCTAAAGTAAATGAGATGTCGGTGCATACCTGCTGCACTGTATTGTGGAGCTGTTGATTTAAAGCAAAAAAAAATTGAGTTTTTATGAGCTGTAAATTGGCAACATGATGGTAAATAAAATGTACTTACTGTTCCCCTCTGCTCTCTACAGAATCCAGCAGCTGTTTATGGAACTGCTGTCTAACAGTAGGCAGCTCCGGTGGTTATCCAGTAGTTTTATGCTGGGGCTGGTTACTCCCTGTTCTTTAGCCTGTCTGTCAAACCCTTCAGCTGAGAGCCTGCAGCATCTCAGTTTACTTGACCACCAGCTCGGTGGGTATTTTCTTTACTGTTCAAAAACCTTCTGCATATTACAAATAATATAGATTTCAACATGGCTGACTATTAATCAACTGAAATTTTCTCAGGCACCCTCATCTCACCATCAGAGCTGGGTCGTCTTTCCAACCTTCAATCTCTGGCTCTGGATTTCACTGATTTGACGTCTGAGCTGTGCGGTCTGCTGGCGTCTCCACGTCGAACACCGTTACACCGTCTCTCCCTGATGCTCAACGGGGCTGCACTGGAGTTCAAAGCACTCGAAGGGATGGCTACAGAGGATGACTGGAAGGCACTGGTAAACTGTCATCTGTTTATTGTTGCTTGCTTGGTGTATTGAGTCTTTTTGTGCATTATTTTTTTGCAAATTCTCAGTTTATGAATTAGGTTTGGGTTTGTTTTGTTTTTTTGTAAATCACCTCAATATCAATCAGGTTAATCAAAATGTCTCCAGGTGCGTGTGAGTGCTAACCTTCGAGTGTACATCATGGCCCTGGATGTGGACAGCTCTGAGCTCCTGAGGTTCCTAAAGCCAAGCCTTCCTCTGGAGCGCCTTCATCTCGACTGCTACAACACGCTTGTGACTGATGCCACACTGGAGCTCATCTCTCAGCAGTACAACAAAACGCTGACCCACTTCCTTCTCCTGAGGGATGGCCCCGACTTCCCCGACCTCAGCATCAATCGCAACGAAGACCCTCTTGTGCTGTTGGCATGGAGATGCACTCAGCTTGCCGTACTGGTAGTACACGGTGGGTTCAGTCAGCACCTTCAAGATCTGTGTTTGGCTCAAAAGTTCCTAAAGATGATCAGTACTCAGATGTGTTAAACCTTCCCTGAAGATTTGAAGGGAACTTTTCCATAATAACTGATGTTCTTTAGGCATTCAGAGCTCCTGTGCTGCATTATATCAGTGTCTGAACACTTTTGTCCATGTTGTTCAAGCATGAGGATTGATAAGTTTGACCTGTCTGTCCCTCTGCAGGCTTCACTGTGTGGTCCCATAACTTGGTGGCCATCTCTCGGCTGCGAGGCTCCAGCCTCCGTGTCTTGACTGTGTCTGAGGAGAGCATCGACTTCGACCCGGACCAGTCGGTGTATGTGGAGGGGGACCCTGTCCACTACTTGGTCAAGGAGGTATCGCTGGGCCTCGGCCGCGTCTGGCACCCCTGCCTGGATTCCAGCCTGGTCCTGTCTGAACCCACCCAGTACTTCCACTGCGAGCTGCAAGCCTTCAGCATGGGCATGTAGGCTAGGGACAGCAAACCCAACACATCGCAGCCTAAACTCAGTCCACCCCGGGCCAGACCAGACCAGCCAAGCCCAAGTCAGGCGCAGCCTCTGAACCACAAACCACAAATTAAAAGCAGATCTTTAAAATGATTGCTAATGTCAATGATGTGAACTGATGTGAGTGGCTTGTTTTAATTTTCCTTTTTATTTCTCTCACACATGATCATGTTGTCCCAACAACTGTTTTTTTGGCCCCTCTCCTATTCAAATACTTGGAGAAGTAAAGCGAACATTTTTGAATTTCTGAATTATATTCTGCAGTTCAGAAATATGGTGGTTGCAAAGTTTGAGGCAATATCAGTTTTCTCATCTCAAAACATGAATTTGAAAAGTTTTCTCTTTTTTTTTTTTGTTTTTTTTGAGATGGGTCACTCATATTCTGGTCTGGTCTGGTCTTGCCCACCAGTATTCAGAGTTGTCTCCCTCATCATGCTAACCTCCAGAGCCGCTGTATAAATGTAATTTTGATTTATTCCCCCCCCTTTTTTTTCCCATCTCTCCCTGCTCTGTGTATCATCTTGTTTTCCCGCGTGGTGTTTCCCCTCGCCTGTATCAGCTTTGTGTGTACCTAAAATCCAGATATATTACTATCCTGCTCGCAGCGAGAACAGGACAGACAGGCAGGTGGAGTCATGGACTGAGGGGATTTTGAGAGAGAATGTGTATTCAGACACAAGTTACTAGCTTTAGTTGCAAAAGGTTACATTATTTTTCTTTTAACCTTTGCTTTGTGTTGAGGTGTCAGTCTGCTTCTCTCTCGCAAAGGTTGGAGTCTGTAAAGTAACAGATCATTGAATTCCTGAGTAACACATCCATAGCTGCTGCTTCTGTTGCTCTGAAAGAGCACTTTGTGCACTTGTCCACTCGTTGGAGAGCCTTTAACCAGCAGGGTGGGAATCTCCGCTATACGACAGCTGACCGTGGCTGGTGCCAATCAGTTTTTAATGCAGTTGAAAGCAACTGTCAGATCCACATCACGACTCTGGATCAATGTGAAGAGCGTGGGACTGTTCACAGCCAAATGGTTTGATTGAGGTTTCATACTTCGTGTGTCACTGAGTGGTCTGCAGAAATCCCAAACTTGTGTATCGAGAGACGCAGTGTGATGTATGTAAAGCTCTCTCTGTGAATCGCCAGACCACACATGAAGACATTTTCCCTTTTGTTATCAGTGAAACGGGATTCTATTTAAAACCTCAAGCTTTGAGCACTTTACCACAGGTGTTATGGAGACTATTGTTACATGCTCATATTTCCCACCCTGCTCACTTTAACATTTTTTGGGAAACTTCACCAGTGGATGAGTGTTTCTGCCTTTCTGATTGTTATCCAGAGCACTTTTGTGTTGAACCTTATGCTTGTGTTGTTTGGTTACCTAATAGGTAGCGTGTTGCATGCTGACATGAAGGCATCCGAAGGGAACGATGACATTGAAAGAGAGATGCAGGAGTGTGCGCCATATTAAGAAGGGCTCTGACATTTCGAAGACTCTAGGTAGAGCCACTTGGAAACAGAGAGAAAAACGATTGAGTTTCATCATGGATAATGCCATAAATATGTGTGTGTATTGAACATTTCACTCAGTACCTGCTTCCAAACTCTTGGCGAGGCCATGCTATGGTGATAAATGCCATCCCCAGGGTTTTGCAGCCAGGCCAGCAGTACTGTAGGCAGAATTCAGTTCTTCACATCAGGACCTTTCCACAGTCTAGAACAGAGAAAAGTGAAGGGTGCACTGAATGTAACTCGCCCCAGACTTCTCCTCCTGTGGCCAGTCACACAGCTTTTTGTTCCTCGTGGAAGGTTACAGAACAGCTGGATTTTTCCAGAGCTGCCGCAAAGATGTTGTAGATTCAACTGACAGTCAGGGCTGCGTGTTTCTTTCTTTCTTTTTCTTCTTTATTTTAATCTTTACTTTATTTTTTTCTTCTTGAGGAACTGCATCCACAGCACAACAAGGTTTCGGGTCTCATGGCGAAAGGTTCTCTCTGTCAGTCTCAGGTAGGATTTCAACATCACTCTGACCAAGACGGTGGTGATGATGTCGCATCGGATGTGCAAAACAATCACTTAATTAGACAAGTGGTTTTTGTTGGGGTTTTTTTAGGTTCCTCTTGAGTCACAGTTGCCTTTGAAACAGTCTCCTCATGAAGTTATCGTTGTTGTCTTGCCATCTTAGAAACCCTCGCTCCACCTCCGTTAGAGGGTCCGCAAACCTAATCATACATTTGTTTTCAAAGATTAAGGTTGATAAAGACTAAAGAATGATGGCAAGGCAAGCTGCTGATTGCACGTGTTTTATATCTCCAATTGTTGTTGAGGGATGGGAAGAACCGTACAGTGGCTGGAATTAAAATCAATGCTGTCGATGGCGTGCACGCTGGGCCCCGTTGATGCGAGACCTGATGATGTGAGGCTTTGTGGGAGGGAGAAGCGACCTCTGCCTGGCACAGGGGATCTTATCTGACCGAGCCTGTTCTTCGATCATTACCAAGCTCTGATTGCGTCTCGCAGTTCTTGTAAACGGAGCGAATGTCTGTCAGCTGAGCGGGTCATATTTCAAGGTCCGGATAGCAGGTCCTGCAGGCCAAAAAGCTTTAGAGGGATACAAGCACCATTAGTTGATGTGTGGACCTTTTCTTTTCTTTTTTTTTTTTTCTTTTTTTTTTTTGGTAGTGTGTTGCTGCTGCAGTGTCGATCACCCAAAGGTTGGAAATCAACATTTGTCAGAAAAAATTCTCCATGTGTGCTTCAGCACTGCTGCAGTTGTATCAACAGTATGTGTGTGTATCTTTTGAAGTCACTGCAATGGCACTCCAGACAGTGAAGGTTCATATCAGAAGCAGTCGTTTCAGTGGTTTGGACCATCAGTTGTCTTTCGGTATGGAACCAGAGTCATCCAGCATGCCAGCACTTTTCTTGTTTCAGAACAACTCTGTACGTAGCGAGGAGTTTACCAAACATTTGCTCATCTTGTTACGGGACCTGGATGGTTTTAGCCATGATGATTTCTCTAGTCCTTGGTTTATATCTCAGGATAAATGCACTTTGGTTCCAAGAGTTTCTTTTAAAGGCTGCCTGTGGCTGCGTCTACGTACCGCTGTACACTCGGAGAGAAGAAAAACTACCAACATACTGTGTTCCGACCAAACGTATGCTGGTTTTTGTGTTAGCTTCCTTCTTCTCTCTTCCCCTTTTTCACCCCCATTTCTTTTTAGAGCCTGTTCCTTTTTATGTGAGACATTTCTAAAGTTTGAGATTTGTAGTTTGTGTTGGTGTCAAGCAGGAAAAATTCAGCTTTTTTTTTTGGTGGAATGTGATGTCAAACTGAATAATCATTAGAGCTTGGTGTGTACATTTTAACAGTTTTTTTTTAAAAGATGGTTTTACAGGTTTAACTTCCTGCGTGAAGTCTGCAGACAATACCTGCCCAACAGGTAACATCCTCTGGTCAGAATTCAAGGAGAGGTTTTTTATCAGTCATTTCGAGACGAATGAAAGGTCACTTTAGCGATAATATTGAGTCACGCAGTGCACACAAAATGTCAGGGTGAAGGTATTTTTGCAATAAAGAAAATCCTCCTCCTGACATGAAAGTATGAGACAAAGCTGTGCCCTGTGAATCAATGCTGACGGGCAGAATAACACGACTGATTTTGAAGGAAGCTAACAAAGGTCACAGTGGAGCATAGCATTTCGAAACCACCACCAGCTCAGAGGAGAAGGTTAAAAATGACCTCTGCCTGATTTCTCTGCCGTCTCCAGTAGCTAAATATCAAGCCGTCTTGTGCCTGAAGGCTTCAGTAGTCTCATTGCTCTCCGAACCCCTTCGTTGTCAGTTGTAGCTGCAGTAGGTGATATAACAGAGGCGTGTTGCACGAGTTTCAGCACTGGGCTGTTAATTCATCGCGTAGCATGTCGATATTCCCTTGGCAAGCTTTTGCTTATTGAGATGCAAACAAGTTGTAGCCCTGCTGCTGTCACACTTCTGCCGCATGCCCGCGTTGTGTGCTTGTGTTTTCTGTTTGATGGTGTGTGTGTGTGTGGGGAGGGTTCCTCATGTTCAGAAGTGAAGTCTTATCACTTCGACTGCAGCTGTTACCAGGAAAAGAACTGGGTGGTTCTCAGGGTGCGATTGGTTTTCACAAAGCAGTCAGAGGAGGAGGATTGAACGTTACAATAGCTCAGGCCTCTTGCTTGCTCTCATGAATCTTACAAGTTGCTGGATCCGTTCTCCTCCCTCTATGTGTTCGGAGCTGCCAAAGATCACAGTGAATTCAATCTAACCGAGACACAAATCTATGTGAAGTGCCCATAGATAGACACTCACCAACTGGAGTTTCGTCCACTCCCATTTTCTCCTTCACATCTCCATCTGGCACATTCTCTTCTACTGTTTAGCCCCCCTCGACTCAAATTCTTCCCGTGTGGACCACATAGGTTTGTCCTGGTCTGTGTGTGTATGGACGTGTTTTCATTGTACTCATGTGTGAGGGCGTAGTCATGTGTTTTATTTACAGCATGTCACTGATAAGAGTGAGCAGCGTGATGTGCGTCTTGTGAAGAGTGGCCAAATTCTTCCCTCTGTATGGCACTCAGGGTCTACAGCACATGTGGCTGGGGGCTCCACAGACCAAAGCCTGGCCTGTTCAGTACATGTGCAGTCCAACAGAGTCTTAAAGCAGAGATCTGAAGCGCTTTCCCTCTTTTACCTTTCTCGCCTTCACCTGTTCCTTTGTGAGGAAAGGGGTGAATGTAACCGGAGGACATCAGGGATTCAAACACTCCCACACATGCTTCCAGAGTTTAGTTTTTGATGCGATGGCAACTTCCGGGGCTCGGGACAAAGGCCGGCGAGTGTAGATGCAGCCGTGGTCCAACTTCACGGGGATCCATTCATTGCAGCGCTGCTAGAAACGGGACATTCCAGGCCGTCGGTTTACTACATGGCTCCACTGTCTGCATACATGGATATAGTCTATTTTTTTGTACTCGGTTACTTGGAAGGAGGGTCGCAGCTAAGTGCTGACAGGTTACACGGAGTGGCAGCTGGTCTGAGCAGAAATAAGGTGTGATACCATTCAGGTGTGGCTGGTGAGGGCATGCCAGCTTGCTGAGGCTGTTCTTTGTAGGGATTCTTTTGTGTCTGGCACACAAAAAAACCTCGACTTTGTTTCAAATGAATCCTGCTTCGTTGCTCATTAATCTGAGTTTCGTTAGAACGGTCAGAGGACTTGGGTGTGCAGTTTAAGGAGGCACAAAGGCTGCAGCTGATGTTCACTATGGTTTTACAGGAGTCTAAGCTGGACTTATTACTACATCACACACACACAGATATTTGTGAATGCCATACTGACTGACTGACACACAGCTCGCTCTGAGAGCCTTATTTTTTAAAACCTGTCATGCCACAAAAGCATCAAGTGTGAAGGTGGTAGTCCTTGTTACCAGCAGCTACTGTACACATGCTTGCAGTGGTTCAGTCGGCCCATTTTGACTTTTGAATGCTCTTTGTTTCTGTCTGCGCTCTTGATACGTGTTAATTATCGAGTAATCCTGGAGGGCAGCAGGGCACCGAGGTCTGGTGAACGCTCAGCACTGTTCTCGTACGCATTCCATCTCAAGACAGTTGCCCTCCTGTTTAAAACTGTTGAGATGCGCAGGGATCCATTTATCTGTTTGACACTTGTGCGTGAGCTCCTAATAGTCGATACTAATGCCGCCGACACGGTTGGGAGCGTGAGCGGGTGTTATTTTAGTACCAAAGCAAGCAGACTGTCAAATCTGCATCAGGCTCGGCGCCACGAGCCAGGAACTCATCAGACATCACTAGTTTCTGTTCCACTTTGATCACAGCTCAGACTCGTCGCCAACTCTAGAGTTTGTTCTGTCGATTCTCAGGATGTTTGCAATGTTATGGAAGCGAGATTATCACACACACAGGTTTAGGAAAGAGGTTGGCACGTGATTTTGCGTCTCCCCAATGTAAAACCTATCGATCAATCACTTAACTTTAGTTTTTTGGTGATGTGTGAACCAGAGAATGTGCTGTTCGTGTGTGACCAAAAACTACAGATAAGCGTGATAGGGCCCCTTTAATGTTTCTAAAAGGATTACCAGAAAGAGACAGGCAGGGCTTTCTCACCACAATTTACTCGCTGCTTTGTTAGTTTTTAATCAAGATGTTACGACCACAGACTACTAAAGTACAAGCAAGACTGAAAAAGCTTAGAGAGAGCTGGACTCGTGCAGGAATGTGAGAAATCTGATTATCATTCTAATGTTTATGGAGAAAAACACTGGATGTGCGCGGCACTGATCTGGATCCAGCAGTCGGATGTAGATGGATGTTCCTCTCAGTGAGAGGAGGTGGGGCCCAGACAGAGCGAGGCCATCACCAGGAGGCCACACTGAGAGGACGTTTGGATGCGCCAGTTTTCAGTGTCTGCCCCAGCCGACAACGAAGCCAGTTTACCGGCCAGTTTTGTGGCGATGGTCTCGGCACGCCGCTCTGTACTTAGAGCAGAGACCAGGCTCGCAGCGGTGTCGGACCAAACCTTGACAGGAGCTCTGTTGCACACTGGGATGTGGTGTAGTGCTGGACTATATCACAGACCTGATAGAAAATCATGCTCGGTGTCAGCCAGCTATCTTCATTTCAATCTGGGCTCCTGTGGCTCTGATGTTTCTGGCTGGTAAACAAAGTCTTTCTTGTGGAGTCTGGAGAGCCAAACCTCCTAATTAGCCAGGCAGGCAGGCCTGCTGCCCAGTCCAGCCTCACAACTATGCAAGAGGAATGCATATAATCCACTCTCACTTCTTATTTTGTTTTTGTTCTTTTTTTTTTTTTTTCTTTTCTTTTAAATCACTGTTTTTTTCCTCACTGTCACACAGTAGAAATGAAGATGTAAACTATTAAGAACTTGCAATGACAATACTTTGGCCTTATGATGATTTCTGAAATTTTATCGTTTCGTTCGAAGATCTTTCTTGATTCTGGTCAGCCAGCCCAGCGACAGCAGCGGTGACGGCGGGCTCACTCTTGGTCTCTGTGAGACTGGCTAGACGGCCCCAAGTTTTATCGTGGTACGAATGTTGTGCATTTGTTTAAAATCAGGACAGTTTGCAATAACAGCAGTCTTACTAGTGGCCACAAAGGGGGCACAAGCAGTGCTGACAGCGCCCGGCTGCGTCTTTAGAAAACCATAGAGAAAGAAATAGAAACTATATAAATAGATATATAAACTTCACACAGTGCATATTTGTAGAGGTCTCAACAATGCATTACCGTGGTATACTCTTATGCAACACATGTCCGGGTTCAATTTCTGAACATGAAGTATATAATGAAATCACACAGACTTTGTAAATCAGAAGCTATGTTGTTGTGTGTTTTTTGCAAAAATGGTTCCACCATCCTCAATGTTGAATATTCTGAGCATAATGTTCCTGTGTGACTGTGTTTGGTAAAGTGAGCACATAGCACCGGGTTTTATCTTCTTTCTGTAAGCAGGGAAGCAGACTGAGCCCCCATGCACAGCTGGACAGACTTCAAATGCACCAGACTTTCTGCTTCCCAACTCACTCGAGTTGTTAGAGCTTGTTCCAAACAGAATCTTTTGAGATCCGAGAAAAAAACACCCAAATGAAGGATCGGTTTCACAACAGCCTGGATTATGACTTTAAACCAGACAAAGCAGAGCTCCACCCTTAAACAATCTCCAACAGTGCCCATGTAAGAATGCACTTTTATTAAGGACGTGTCCACGCCTCTGGGTCTCGTCTGAAATATGTTGTACCAATTGTTGCTACTTGAACTCTTCCCAGCTGTTATTTTTAGGGGTCAGTCTGCAGGGAACGAGTCCTCTACCAGCCCAGAGGACCCATTAAATTATTGAGAAGAGTGTTGATCCATGGTTATGTTGTGGAGAAAAGGGAGGGCGCAGCGCAAACCTGCACATAGAAAACCTCTCAACTGACAAGATGGCGTCCACGTGAGGGGTCAACCTGCCGAATGTTGATTTGAATTAATGTTGAATGAATGCTTCTCTTATTTTAGTCAGTGAATAAAATCATGGAAAACGTTACCCGCCTCTCTCGTTTGTTCTGCTTTGTTTTGCCCGGGGACAAACGCACACACAGAGAAAAACTATGCAGGAAGATCAGCGATCTTCACAGCAGCTTTGTTGTGGAACTACTCTCTTTACCGATTGGTCTGAACATTATAACCACCTCGAACATGAAGCTGCTCCTGGTGCTTTTGCAGAAGTTCAAACAGTGCACAGAGAGACGTTGTCCTTGGACACACACAACTCCATTATTTTGGTCAGCTCCCTACACAAAGAATATTTGATTAGTTATTCCAGTCCCAAGTTTAGCCTTCACTTCAAGCATCCTCCCAGAACATGTTAGCATCTTATCTTCCCACCTGTTACTCCTCTCACCTTTCTTCATCTTTGCAGTTAGACGAATGAATTCATCATTGTCTTTAGCATCCGGGAGTACCCAGATAGAAACTGTCGAAGGACACGCACACAGTCGGCTCTGTCTGAGAATAACACGAGGAATAACTCCTCAGTGAAGAGCCAAGGTCCCGATTGCAGCGTATCATGTGCAGTCATGGCTAACACAAACA
>JAUESE010057120.1:0-20769 GCA_032274725.1 Malacoctenus triangulatus
GTTACGACCTGGACCCCGCACGACTCCGAGCCTGGATCTTCCCCCGGACTGACTCCCTGGTATCGACCACAGCCTGTTCCTCGGTTCTCCTCGCCTGTCCTCTGCTATCCCCGTCTGCTGGCTCTGACCCACGTCTGTCTCCTGACCACGTCTCCGTCTGCCCTATATCACCCCCGTCTGCAGCCCACGACCCTCGTTTCTGCCCTGACTTCTCCGCTGCCCGGCGTCTCTGTGTCAATAAATCATTATTGCACCGAACATCGCTCCTGGCGTGTATTTGGGTCCGGATCATCGTGACAATTTCCTGCAAATAACGTCCGGGACTCTGAAGAAGCTGGTTGATATGCCGACTCCGCCATTTTGCCATAACTGGCAACCTGCTTTTGGCGAACTCTATTGGCTTGCAGATATAAACACAATGCCATTGTTGAACCCGTCAAAATTTCTATTAAAATTATTTTCAGGTGAAATTAATTTTTTTGAGAAAACACTATATTTCCATTCCGCACGCCTCTAAACGTAGTTTTGAGGGTTTTTTTTTTTTTTAAATATAGCTTTTAATAAAAATCCTACAAATAGCACCTTTAAGTTTTCGAGGAGGTTGTCCTGTGCAGTCTCCTCTTTTCACACAGTTTTCTTGTGGAAATACAGTCAGCCTGCAATTTTTGTTTGAATACTTTTCCATCAGTGAGGACCACTTCTTTCCCCATTTTAATAATCATTATTATTTCACCTAAAGGTTTGCACAGATGGAGAACACAAGGCCGGAAGGTCCTGGAGTTCAAATTCATTACTGGCAATGCCAGAATTAGGAAAGAGAGGTTAAAAAAAAAAAGCCGAGCCAGGCCAGGGACAGGACGTCAAGGCAGGCAAGAGCCAGTAATCAGACGACGACGATCTGGGAGTGCAGGAGCCCAAAAGCAGGGAGGGCTGACAGCCAGGCTCTAGGCTGGAGGCTCTGTCAGCTTCCCACAATACTTGCCACAAGTCTATGTGATCTGGTCCCTCAGCATAACCAAAGAGGAGGACACCCACCTAAGATGGAAGATCCTCCAAACACTGGCATGCGTCGAGTTGATTCCATGGTGGCAAATTCATGCTGTCACAGGTGAGTGAACCCAAGTGCAGGACACTTGGCAGGCAGGTCTTTGAGCTCATATTTATTCAAGATAATGCCAGGAGAAGTATGAAACGAAAAGTCCACAATGAAACTCAAGGTGCTCAGGTAGCAGACACATGAATCTAAGTGGGGCAGGTGAGGCTCGAGGTCAGCCAGAGACAAAAACAGGCTGGCACCACTGCGAAGGAGAGACATTGAGCTCAGGACTGGAAGCAAAGATGGGGCTGGAATGGCTGCAAGTACCACGAGACAAAGTAACTGATGAGCCGGTGATGAGAGACAGAAGCTAAGGCTGATACTGTATGTACTACCCCAACATCCCTCATCTGTTCATGCTGATGGACTGTGTGTTTGTTAGGTGGTTGGCGGTCAAACCTTCCACACTGCTGCTTGTCCTGGGACTCTGTCTGGCGGCCACCATGTGGTGATCAGCCCTGCACCAAAACGCCACAGTAGGCACCCTGAGATGCACACACAGAGTGCTGATTGTCACCGGTGTTATCTGAGCTGCGGGCTGGCAGTTGGCAGGCTGAGTTTCACCCAGCGTAAATGTGAAGTGACAGTGTGTAATTGTGATAACATCGAGCTGGGGACAGCCGTTTTTTTGTCAGGGATTGTGTTGGCCAGGGACATGGACACAACAATGTGGGCCAACTTTGTAATGTGAACTGAACCGAAACTGCTTGTTTTCACTTTGTCCCGGTAGAAAAAAAGCTGCCTGTTGGCATAAAAACCTGTTAGCACGGCACATCACATCCCTGTAGGTGGAGTCAAACACCCAAAGCTGCCACCCTGAAGTGGCCAACGACAAACTGTAACTGTGACTTTGAAGTTTTAAGTGTGTTTGGTTTGTGTTTACCAAAGAACAGCAATGAATATGGATAATGAAAAGTGAACAGAAAGATGAAAGGGCAACTCTACAAGTGTGATAAAAGAAAGAGCTGGGCAGTGAATGATGCTCAGGTTGGGAGGAGCAACATGTGTCACAGAGAAGTCAAAGGGAGGAATTCTGTGATGTGTGGGAGGAATAAGATACATTCAATGAAGACATCTTCCAACATGTGTGTTGTGTTCCATTCAGTCCCATTCATCCATATGAAGGCAGAGTGGGAAGTGACAGGAGGAGTTTGTTGAGGGGTGATGTATGAGAATGAGCGAGGGTCCGTCCTCTGCAGGTCATGGCGAGCACATGGTTCTCCACTTTCTTTTCCAAAAAATGTTACTACTGCTGTTTCTGCTTCATCACTGGGGCATTGTGGTAGCTGTTGCCATGGAGATGTGGGTCAGAGCGCTGATGTGTGAGTGCAGCGTGGATTTGGTACTGGCAGAGCAGAGCGAACAGCCCGGCTGGTGCTGGCCGTGAGACTGCAACTAAATCTAGGTCACCAGGATCCTCTGGATCAGGCTGAGACCCCACTCACGGGGAAGGGGGGGGGGGGTTGGTTGGTCAAGGAGGGGCAAAGAGAGGGGAGACCTTGGATTGGGGAATGCCAAGCAGCAAACATGCTAAAAAGGGTTCCACACTCCAGTGATAAGAGAAGGCCAAACGAAATCCTAACCTGGCGATTTACTGTTGAAGTCTGAATGAAAAAAAAATCACTTGTGCAAAATTCAATGTTGCAAAAATAGATTGCACTTTTTTACAACAAAGCTTTTAGCTGAAGATGTACAGTGGAATGACAGCAGTATCATTCCAACGAAGGTGGTCAGATTTTAGTAGTGACATCATTGTTGTATTTTTGCAGAGCATTCAGATAATGATGGCAGGTATAAAAAAATCAGGGCACCCCTTTAGTAAAAGACGTGAGTAGCAATTATTACAATGTCTTATCTCCTTTGACTTAATGTATCGATTTATTCAACTATGATCACGTCTGTTTTTGATCTTTCCTGTCATTGAGTTCTTTTTTGTGCCCAGTTCATGTATTGAATGCTTTGAAGTTATTCTATTTATTGACTGTAGTTGGAGCTGCGCTGCAGAAGTGTTTTGTGTCTCAGAGTGATTTTCAACATGAGGATCGATGAGGGTTTCATTGTGCACTGAAACCATTAAACAAAAACAAGTGTAGCTTCATTGCCAGGTTGACCAGAGCGATTTCACCAGTGTTTGGCTTCACCTTAACACTGGAATCTTTTGAGCAAGTCAAGAATTGAAAAGCCTTTCTCCCCACGATCACATGCAGATGGGTTTGTCCCAGACTCCTGTCACATGTCAAGTATTTGTGGGATTTGTGAAACTTTGATTGGTTTGCTGAAAAAAAAAACAGTCTTTAGGACATTTGACATATCAAGTGTAGAAAATCTGTTTCCAGCTTGGATAATTTGGTTTGTACTTACAGTAAGATGCTTTTTAAAGCGATACCGGCAGTAAGTGCTGGCAACACTGCACGCAGAGTGGGTGAGGTCTGCTGTGCCACACAAACAGAGCTTCTTTTCCTTCATCAGCAAAACCAAACTCAAAGCCCTGGTGAATCTTTGACACTTATTTTTTCACCCTCAGCACCACAGAAAGACAAGAATCCCCAACGGAGAGATGGATTGCACTCCCTTTCTTTGGAGATTGAGCTGCTCAAAGAGAAATGCTAATGAGGTTTTGGGGAGCAAATAAGGAAGCAGTGGAACTGGCACAGTGAGTCTATTGTTACTGATTCACAATCTTGAAAGGTGAATAATCAACTGAGTCATTAACCAGCTTTAAAAGAAGTGCATTCATTCGAAGACTTTAAGAAAAGATTTGAATCATACACTTCCCTCAATGTTATTCATGGCTGAGTGTTGCCTTCCAAACCAGCTCCACCAGGGTCTCACTTTCTCTTCTTTTCTGGAGAAAAAACAAATTCGTTGTTATCCTTAAAGATTCACAGAACACCTTGTTTCTACTCAGAAAAAGTGTATCATGTATTTAAAGTGCAGATGAACGAGTAGTAAACTCACTGAACATACAAACCCATTGAAAACATCTCTTACATTTTGTCTGATTTGCATCTCACTACAGGAAGCAACAAGTGATCAAGTTCAGTATTTGAATATGTCAGATCAATGTAAATTGGAGACTGAGCACTGTTGCTCGGTTACAGACAATAGGCTGGACAATTGGATTAAAGACACTGACTTTGTCACCTCAGCTCATGCGTTAAATCAGCCGTTCCTGAAAAAAGATTGGATAGCTGTGAGAGAGAAAGTAACAAATGTGTCTGATGGGGCTGCATGAGCAGTGCAGGCAGCACATGTTCGACTTGCTCATTCAGAGGAGCAATTCTTTAAGGAAAATGCAGCTGACACACAGGAGTGATTTAGAGCCAGTTCTGCTGTCATGTGGAACTGAAATCTCCATTTACACGCTGTGTGTGTCTGTGTGTGTGTGTGTGTGCGTGCGTGCGTGCGTGCGTGCGAGTGAGAGAGAGAGAGAGAGAGAGAGAGAGAGAGACAGAGAGAGACAGAGAGAGAGACAGAGAGAGAGAGAGCGAGTAACAGGAGCCCTGTCACTGGGGACACCTGGAGATCTTTTATCCTCTACTAGAAGAGAGCATCAAAACAATGTTGGCCCCGACAGAGCGCCTATTCATCCAACACAAAGGCTCATCACTCCACTGCCTGTCCTCTCCGCCTCTGCTGGATGTGTCAGAACTACTTTTTGAGGGGAGATTCTTCAGGAATTTGGGCTTTGTTTATTTGATAATTCTTGTGGGTGTGCCTGCAGATTTTTTTTCTCCCGAAAACACTCATCAAAAATACTGAGTAAAAACTGAAAATGGAACACTTTTTCAATGTTTTTTCTGTCCATGGAAGATCACAGAAACAGTGCAGATGTGTGACGATTACAAGCGAATGTTACAGTTCTATGTACCGTTTGGTTGTTGGTGAGCTGCCTTTTAGCCAGAATATTTCCAGTGGATGTTGGAGAATGCTGGCTGCATCCCATGTAGACTCATGGTGAAGGTGGAAACAATGAGGCTTACAGTTCACTCTTCATGCTCCTGTGGTGTTCCTGTAGTGAGACCTCGAGGTCCTGGGAATGTGGGCAGCTCAGCTCACTTTGCTGCATACCAACGAACTGTAAGAGCCGCAGTTTGGAGTAAGTCCAGGATCTTCACTTCATCTCTGAGCTGCGATTCCTCTCTCTGACCAGTGTGTGTCCAACCCATCCTTCAATGGGTCTCAAACTTTTCACACCAGGTACCACCATCATGTCTCATATTGTTCAGAGAGCAGTTGGCCTTCTTTCATAACCTTTTTAGAGATTCAAATATTTGATGCGGTTACACTTTATTTAGTTTATTTGAATTTATATTCAATGAAGTGATTTATTCATGCATAATGAAGAAGTGAACAATGTGTCTTTTTCAAATGAGATCAGTCTGAGGGATGAGTTCTAAGGAGGGAAGTATTTGGATTGTTTTTGAACATAGATTTAAAGCTCCCACCATCACTACAAAAGTTTGAGTTTAAATGTCTTTGATCATCTGTCCATTCATCCATCAATTCATACAACCACCTATCAGCCCACTGAAAATAATGAATTGATTCCAGCAGAAAACACAAGGACTTAAAGGTTGACCTTGAATGTAAAGCACCAGAAACAGGAAGGTGTGAATGTCTCTCTGAGTATTTCTGGTTTTCAAGCCATTTTTGGAGCATTCTGAAACTTGTGAGTGAGCATCATATCTGTTCATTCATCAAATAATTCATTCAAAGTCCCATTTTGGAGTTCAAGTCCTTTTGAGATGGTTTAGGTCTGTGGTTTAGCATCTTAGTGTCGTGCTCAGTCAAACCCCACTAAGAGAATAAGAGACTGTAAGAGAATACAGTCTATTCATACAGGTCATTGCTTTTCTATTCTATGACTGCAGAGTTTCATGAACAGCTCTGAATTCTTGGTATTTTGGTTTGGCCCCTAATTCATTGCTTTTTCATCCCTCTTGAGTATTGTTCATGTGCCCACTGATGCCTTTATCCCCTCCGGACAAATCCAAAGCAACTGTGACCACTTTCCTTACTGCTCTTTCTCTAGGGGAAAAAAAATAAAGCAATTAGTGTTGCAGCGTATGTGGAGGGCTTGGGAACAAAACATTTGCAGACCTTGGAAGAACTTTCAAAAGAAGACAACAATGCCTTCCTGGCATTCCAATGAGAATATGTATATATGCCCCAGAGCAAGACGGAGCAGGGCTCCCATTCTTGGTGGGAGAGGGCCCACAATTAGCCACTGATGGAGAACAACAGAAACATGTCTAAGCGGGCTTGGTCTCAGATGAAAAAGCACAATTGAGATTGACTGTTTTAGTTGACTGAATGAGCCCTGGTGATGTGTGGAGCATTGGGGCACATTTTCAGGGTGATTCCCATAAACCTCATGCAGAATAAGCAGCTCCAGATATGGGATTACATACAGACATGGGCAGTAGTGCATGCTTGTCACAAAATGAAGAATTTCCTTCCAGCCATCAAAGGGAATTATAAGCGTGACAGAGCACAATGTGCTCATTGTGCTCTCCAGCGTCACTTCTTATCTGCAGCAGGGGGAATGCTAAAGAGGGGTTTATATTAGGTGGAGCTGAAGACAGTGAAATTGGGGACAGAATCTTAAAGAAGACCCTCGGAGTAGTTTCAACTGACAAACTGTCTCCCAAAGGGATGAATCCACATAGATTTATGATTGCAGGGTCACTACAAACCGATTAAGTGGGATTTCCCAAAAGAAAACAAAAACTTTACTTGACTTATTTGTAAAACAGTTAAAAAATGCCAATCAGACTGCAGTCGAAATGACCCACATCCAGTTCTGTCCTCTGTTCTTTAGGACAATGATTCAAAATGGCCACATTAATTTCCACAAACAGGGCACATGAAAAAACAGCTGCTGTAGTGGATGAACAGCAAGTTGTGTTTGATATGAACATGTCTTGGAATAAAAGCAGCATGTTACACAGCTGATATATGATACTGCTCCTGCACTTCATCAGAACTGATGATCTTTCACCACAACAAACCAAATGGCTGCAACAAAAACACCCATCTTACATTCAGTATCAATCTGTTGTTTTTCAGTATTCCCATTGATTTTGAGGGTTAACGAGTTTCATGCAATAATGTAAGAAGGCTGGTGGAAATCCTTCTGAAATATTACATTACAGTAGAGGAGGCTTCATTTGTGACAAGACTTTGGCTGTGGCCGCTTGTTTGAAGTGACTTTGGCTTGTCACTGTGGTCCTTCAAAAGCTCTTTGCTGGATATTTCAATGGGACTATGCACATACTGAAGCCAAAGGGGGGCTATCACAGGAGAGGTGTGCTATATTCTGTACACATAAGTTTATCCAAATTACTGGATTCTGTTGCACATCCACTTCAGGAAGATATTTTAAGCGTAATGAAGCATATGTGGATCCCCACACATACAAGTTATATTGGAGAGGGATGGGGTACATAAAATAAATCACACTCAGTTCAGTCATTTTGTTGAGACATGACAACAAACTGACAGCTATTGTGTAGTTTTGCTTTTTGTGACAAATATTCCTTGACAACTTTTTCTCACAACCAACAATTCATTTGGCATCTTGTCCATTAGACTGGGCCACGTAGAGCAGCTGTTACTCCAACACCTTCAGTTATTCTTTCAGTATACTGAGAAAATACCACCCACCACCAGGTGCCGCAATAAAAGGCCAGTGGGTGTTATTCACTTTTATTGGTGGTCAAAATGTCCCAGTTGATCAGACCCGTCATTTACTTGGGCATTGTGGGGCTAAGCTTTGAGGTCTCTTAGATACATTCACGCAAAAAGAGAACATATATGTGTGGCCAGAGCTTTCTGTTTAGTGTGGAAGACCTACCCTAGAAGTGCTACCTGGCTGACAATGGAGACCATTGGCCTGGCTGCAGCCACACCTTGTCATGCTGGCCAACTTTGGCCCACCCACCTTTCCACTCTGTACCACAAAGCCTCTCATTTGGGACACAGGAGGATTTTTTTAATTTCACACGGGTCAGCAGTGGTGTGACTTTGCTCAGAATCTGGAGTTGCCTCTTTCCTAAAAATTCCTTCCAAAAATTTCCAAGCTCATGATTCAGTCAGAATGTTCATGAGGAGTCAGTCGGCCAACTTAGAGGGGTGGCTTTGCCACTTGCTCCCTCCTTTTTTTTTTATTCACAGCAAGAGGAAGAAACACAACAGCAGTTTTTTTGCAGTTTAACTGTGTGAATTACTGCACTCAAGAGCCAGAATACAGTGAGGAGTCTGAAGCACACAAACTGTCATTTTGCTGAGACTGACTGTGTGTCCTCGTGTCAAACATGTGGCCCATCCATACAGAGGGTCAAATCCAGCCTGCCAGAGGATTCTTGGACAGTTTTTGCTGAATTACTATGAACTTCTGTTGGTAATTTGTACACTGGTGGTGTTATCATTGTACACAATGGTCATTACCTAGGAGTAAAACCACACAACAGAAGATAAAACCAGTACCATCAAACAGAGGATTGGTCAAAAGTAGCTCCTCTAATACTTGCAACAAGTATGGAAGTTAAAGTTGTCCTTCTTAGTTGAAGGTGAACATTGTAGTATGATGTTACTGGCCTGGCATGCATGGATTCAAATTTGGCTGCATTTGGGACTTGAACTAAAATGAGTTGGTCACTCCTGTACTGGTGTCAATAGTTGTATGCATTTTCCACTCTGTGTTCACTTTAAGGAAGTAGTTCAAGGCAAATTTCACAAAGTGCTTTGACAAAAAAAATATCTGTGGAAAGAATGTGGTCTTCAACTGTATGTGCTGGGATTGTGCATAATTTGTTTGTAGTCTTAAAGAAGGTTGTTTTACCACCAAGGTAAAACCTGTGAACAGGATGTAATGCAGAGGAACACAGAGCTTTGCCATCAGTGGAACAAAGCCATTTCCAACTGTGTTATCTAAAATTCTACCTAATGTTGGTGTATATGTTTATTATTGATGTACTCCACTGGTGAGCTCGGTACAACACTGCCTTGTGTCCAGGGTTATTAAAAGTGTTGCACACAGCAACAGTGTGCACTGTGCTGCCAGGCCTGCTCTCATTCCTCATTGTCTTTCCTCACAGAATTTGACCTTCTTAAAAACCAAAACTCGGAACAGGATATACCACTGTAGAAAACCCATTCGGGATGTCGCTACACTCCTGTTCTTTGGACAACTTTGTCTGCTGTGTGGAAGCAAAGTCAGCTGCATGGTGCTCAGGGACTGGCCAAATAAAGGCCAGTGTGATAGAACAAATCAGTTACATTGTCTTTCAACACAATGTTCACATCAGGTCATTTATTAGTCTGACTGACATGTTTTTAAGCACTTCAGATCTGCATATTACAAGTTTTTCGTTGAACAGTTTCAGTCCATTTGACTGCTTTTGCAGTGAGTGGGTCTTCTGTCATTCTGTACAGTATGTAGTGTTCCTTGACTGTTAGGTGTCGTAATGAAGGGGAAGTGTTTCCAGTCCGGCTCTGACATCTTTCTACTGTCTACATTGCTTTTGACAAAAAAGTGTGATTTGGAAAAAAGTTACATCCCAGGGAGTGCCCCTGCAACCAGCTCTGAGCACATTATCACACATTTTACAGACAGGAAAAAGAAACAACAGGCATGCAAAGTATTGAATTGAATTCAAAATGAAAAATGTGAGAGGCAGAGTGACTTTTTCATACAGTAAGATCCACTGTGTTGAGTCAGCTTGGAACATCATCGGATGGCCCACATGAGCAATATGCTCTTTCTTGCAACGGCTCCTGTTGCTATCTGCACTACTAATGTGCAATGCTCTTTGTGTTGCAGTCTCGTATACTGCATGAGAAGGCGCAATAAATAAAGTTTGATTTGATTTGTTTTGCTGTGGTGCTTCTTTGTGTCCAGCTCAGCCACAATCTTCAGCCTTTCTTTTCGCAGGCTTCCGCTGAGCCATTGTCATGACTCTCCATAAACAGTCACTCAGGCGCTGACTCAAGGGTGAATGTTGTTATTTAGGAACAACCCAGGGTTGTAACAAAGGACAGTGACTGGTGGAGTCCACGGTCAAAAGGAACAGGCAAAGACTGCCTCAATGGTAAAGCAAACAAGGGTGACACTAGGAGAAACACTGGAACTCAGAATTGGAGGGCTGTGATGACTGGAGGGGAAATTCACAGAAGAACAGCCAACGTAACAAAGCATCAGATGCTAGTTCATGTTCCTTGCAGGTGAACACAACCAGACAGTCAGGCACAGGTTTACTTTACACACTTTAGGGCAGGCAGCTTGCAATCACACAGGAGGGAATGTCAAGGACGCTGGAATCAGACACACTGTGAGTTTCAAAATAAAACAGAAAACCAACAAATCCATAGATATGCTCTGTGACACCCAGCTCATGAACCAGTCAGCGGTCCGTCAACAACAAAAAAAAGCTCATATTTATGAGCATATTTATAGGATGTACAAGGAAACTGGTGTAAAATGAAAACCCACACTAACCAGTATACCAGCACATGGCCTCCTGTTAGTGGCTCAACAAACCAGCACATTTCATGCTCTGTTGCAGATGACTTGTGTAAATCTTCTGAGTGAAACCGTTCGTGGGGTTTTCTGATTGCACTTTCAAAGGGTTCACCAACCTGAACCCAGTGAGTTTGTGAGCCAGGCAGCCTCACAGTGGTGTAGTGACTGGCAGCAAGAAGACCCTGGTTTCATTTTAGGTTTGTCTCTCTGTGTACAGTTTGCACACTTTCTTAATGCATGCAAAGATTTACGCAAGTATTCTCACATCATTCCCTCAATCTAAAGACGTGCATGCCGGGTTACTTCCCCACAGATCCACTGTCCATCTTTCTGTGTCAGCCCTGTTGGAAAGCAAGGGATGACCTACCTGATATCCAACTCCTGTGACACAAGTTCAACGAAAGAGTTATTGAAACCTGACTAATGCATAGATGGATGCAGGCCCCTCAGATACATGGAGCCAAAGATTCCCTTACTTCCACAGCTTCTGGCCATGGATTGGCTGCACAGCACTTCGACCTTTGACCACCTGCAGCTAAGTTTCCCTCTCACACACTTTGGCACTAAATGTGCCCTCCACCCTTTTTTTTACCATTGTTGAAGGTGCAAGGGCAAACCATGGTTCATATTTTATCCCAAATTCCATTAAAGCCATCAGTGCATATCAACCATTCTGCTTACTTAATGCTGTGTGCATCAAGCCATTTAGAATGACTAACCAGACGTTTTCAGTTTCCATGGTGACACAACAGATAAGAGGGGCAGACAAAAAGAGCCCTGATTTGCTTTGACCTTCCAGCCACTCCATAAATGAAGTCCCTGTTTTAACCTTTTAAAATTACATGATCAAGTTCAACAAGGACAACTTTTCACTGTCGATCTGCTGCCTTTGTGGAGTAAAAGCCGAACATATTTTGATCCAGTCTCAGTGGAAAAATGTGTAGATTTACAGTATGAATGATCCAGTTACAATCTGCTAATTCAGCAGCTCAAAGTAAGCTTCTTTCATATTTGCTATTTAAACGTGTTAGTAAGTTTGCTTTGACAATTCAGCAGGTTGTGGACATGTGAGATGAGCTAAAAGTGAAATTGTGACAATTGTTGTTAAGGGAACAATTATATGAAATGAAGCAAGGCTGAGGCCTGGAGTTGGTATCCAGGAGCTGCTGGCTGCAAACATCCAAACGAAGCCCTCCAATGTCAGCACTGAGCCAGCTGGCCTGCAGCCACAGGGCTTTCTACCTCTTGTTGAAGTACATGGACCTGCTTGTGCAGCTCTGACTCTCACTGCTCTGACCCAGCTGGATCACATCCATCCACTCATCTGCATCTCTGGCTACCAGAGCCAGTGTGTGTTCATCCCTTTTTCGTGTCACGGGCCATTTAATTACTATGAAACGATCCCACTTCACATCACTCATCACAACTTTGCAAAATGACAATTTGTATTCAGTTTACAAACTGACATCATCTTCATTCATTTATATTCACTGAATCTCCATCAGCTTTTTCATTGTGTTTGAATAATCTCTTGGGTGATATCCATCTTTTGTAACATTTCAATTGAAACACACACAATGGTGAGGACCCTCAGTTTGTGTCATAACGTTGGTTTCTCTGAAGAAATAATTGTTTGGAACTGATGGTACAAATCTATTTAGTGTTGTGATGTCAACAAAATAAGATGAAAGACCAAGACCATGGTGGTTCCTCATTCGCTAAGACTCATTAGCAGAGGTGCTTAGGACATCTGTACGCTTCATGTTGTGGACTTAAAATGAAGCAAAACAGGCCACTTCATATTGTCCACTTGGGGTATTAGTATCTTATCGACTTTTGACCAACAGATAAAGGCTCTAAATCAATGGCCTATTATTTTCTTCATGTTGAAAAACACAAGGGTCAAATAGAACATACACACACAAAGCATTGTTCCTGTGCTGTAAGTTTGAGCACTTTGTATTTGATCAACGTCATCCACCCATTCTGACTCAATATGTGAGTATGTGGCCACCAGCTGCATCAGTTCTCCCCATATCTTTCACTGACGACATGAGACACACCGCGATGCTTACTGGTGCATTGCAGTGCGTTTCAAGGTGCATCAAAGTACGTCTCTCTGGACGAGCACGAAGTACAATCCAGACTACTTTATGCAGATTTGGTCCAGACTGATGCTAGGAAACGCACCCTGAAACTTTCATGTAACATCTAAACGAGCAGCAGATAAACCAAAACAAGGACAGACTCTGTAACTGCACAGCATGTTTCACCCTAAATGTGTTCAAAAAAAACTGTTTTGTGATTGAAAAGAAAGTTTGTGACCAAGCTGTCATGTTGCTCTGGTGTGCACTCTGGGAGCAGAGATGATCATTGCTGCTTCTTTTTGTTCTTTTAAAGATCAAGATTAATTTCTACATCTTTCAGAGGTTGCAATAAAAAAAGCCTCATTTATTGTTTGTTCTTGCCAGTGCCCGTGTTGGGTGATATTAAACACCAAAGTATGAGTGGATATCCATATTAGAGCTGAACTGAAAACCTAAATAAAAATCTGCTTTGTTTTCTTCAGGTAACAACAGCGGAACATGGCCACCAGCCCCCTCATAAAGACGGACACATTTGATATCTTCAACATTTGAGTATGTGTGTGTTTCCGCTGTGGGAGAATGACACTTAGGCTCCTCAGCTCCAGTTACATCCTCATCAATCACAGCATCCAGGCATTTTTCTTTACGATCAATGCTGTCAGCTTGCAGGTGGATCGTTACTCAGTGCAGTTTTGCTTCATCTAGAAATGGCTGGTAGCATAGATTTTTTTTTTTTTTTTTAAAAATGGTGCAATAAAGCTCAAGCCTTAGGAGAGTTTCAATCTTAAATTAATACTTTAGTGTCTCAGCATTAGGCTGTTTAAAATATCAATGTTGTGTCCGTGACATCGCTCGTCGGTTCCTGAAACACCCAGTCAATAGACATGGCCGTCCTAGAAATGCAGTCTCCAATTTCATCCAGACTCTGGTAAAGAGTGGAGTGCATGCAAGCTGCTGCCTCCATTTCAGCCAATTCTGACTCATCATTGTTTGTGGCTTTTGGCACATCTGATGATGTTCTGTTTGCCTGATGCGTAGATGTGATGCCAATGGACTTTGGTTAGTTGTTATGGAGGTTTGTTAGGACCACTTTCAGCCCGATACTAAAAGAGTCCCAGGACACTGTGTCCCATCAGGGGTCACCCTGGAGATCTTCCTGGAAGCTGTTTCTGCCTTTGAACTTGGTCCTCATTCTGTCTGTGAACTCTGTCTCCAGTCTGTCCCTGACCTCCTGCCTGGCTCTGAACTCTGTCTCCTGTTTGTCAATGAACCTGGTCTCCAGTCTGTCCCTGATCCTTCTCTCCAACATGTCCTTGATCCTGCCTGTCTCTGAGCCCACAGTTCAGTCTGCCACTGAACTTCTACTCAAGTAACTCCTCAACTCCCATCTCCAGTCAGGCTCTACTCCCTGTCTCCAGACAGTCTCTGCTGTCTGTCTCCAAGTCAGTTTCCTGCCTTCAGTATGTCTTCAACTTCTGCCTTCAGTTTGTGTTTGACTTCTGCATTCAACCAGTCCTGGACTCCCATCTGCTAGCTGCCTCTAACACCTGTCTCAGGGTCCACCCTTCCATTTGTCCTCCTCGTCACCTCCCAAAGTGGCTCTGCATGTCTCGTGGTCACCACTGAGGGCAACTGTGCCTGTTTGGTCATTGCTTTGCAGGGTGCTCTTCTTGTTTTTTTGCCATCCTCCTCATTGTAGCTCAGGTGCAGCCATGTGTCACATTTCCTATCCTTTATAATTTGAAAATAATTATTTCTCACTTTTTGTCTCATATCAGGCTCATTGACTTCCTCTCCCATGAATGCAAATCTCTGTTCCTGCCCTTAGTTCCATCTGTGCTTGACTAGGGATTGTCTTGACCCGGTAGAAATAGGATGTTTCTGTCTCTCATTGTATGATTGCCGGTGATGCTTCCCTGTCTTTCCCCAGTTGTTCCAATCCTATTTCTAGTCCTGAGTTTTGTGTTTGTAGTGTTCCCCATTGCCTACCTGCTGTTTCTCCTTCCTTCCCTAGGGCCTCACCTCTCACTGTTCAGCTATCGGCTGTAAACATGCATGTACTGTTTTTGCTGTAATGTTTTTGCCTCCCTGTGGTTACAGAGAAAAATTACCATTAGGGAAGCACACTGGAGTCTTTGTGTGTAATCACCTGTGTGAGCTGAGTAATTAGCCTGTTCCGTGAAAGCGAGTGTCATGATGTGGTCACCAGCAGTGTGTGCATCCAGGAATGTAATTCTATTCCTTGTTTTGTTATGCTGTCAATGCTGTCATGATTATGCTGTTGTCCTCATCTGCACATCCTGCAGAAGAGGTGGCTGTGCTAGCTTTAGCTCATTAGCATATAAAGGCAATTGTTCTCTGAAACAGGCATCTCTGAATGGAGCACTCAATGTGAGCTCGAACAGAATGCAGCTGTGCTTGCTTCATGGGTTCATTGGTTTCATGAAGAAATCTAGGATTTATGTCAAACTGCAGAAAAGGAGCAATTTATGTCTATTTTCTTTTTTTTGTCCAATCTGAATAAATCATACTGCTGCAAGTCCACATTCACCACTGCAGCCACTGCAGCTGGGTGAACAGCCTACCTTTCAATGTTATTTTCATCAGTCCTTTGAATTTGTGTTTGGAATGATATGTGTAATGTGCATGATGCTTGACATTAATCAAATGTCTATGGTTTACATAAACTTACATTTACACAAAATGCAGAGCCCACGAATATTGTTTGGTGGGGAAAAAGACTACCACGTTTTTATTAACTTCCCCCCTCCTCCCCTCCCCTGCCACTTTTTTTGAGCCTCTGAACAAATGTAACTTACCAGTACATGGAAAACCAGCATCTTCATTGATAGGCGAGGCATCTGGAGGTGTCAATAAACAACCCGTTAAAGAGTTAAAAAGGAACTTTAAGTCGTCCTGTCACAGCTGGTTCTGACAGCCTGACTCTGCAGGAGGGCCTTGATGCTGCAGTTTCTCCATTCCAGCTCTGCTGCGCATGCAGCAGAAAGCCTTTTTACTGCAGCCAGGGGACAGACTCTCACCAGGCATTGACCAGTGATTTCTAGTGACTGGCCGAAATGATGTTTAAATAATGGCTGCAGACTTTAAAACACTGTCCAAGCCTTTGGGAGGTATAAACTGGAAGAGGCTGAATCAGCTTCGGTTACCCATATTAACTCCAAAGTGACTGAGTTTAGCATCACTGTTTGATCACTTTTTAGAGCCAGTTAACCAGCAGGAAGCTAGTTTTGTTGGATGCTTCAGAAAGAACAGAATATGGTGGTTTTTGAGAGTATTTTTGTGGAAATAATGCGTTACCAGCCTTAAAGTCTAAAAGCCTGTTACACTGGATTTCAGGTCTTCTCTAATTCTTAGAGTCTCCAGTGTCAATCATTGTAGTTTTGAAAACACATACCCCCATCTGTGGCTTTAAATTCTTCTTCTGACAAAACATTTTGGCATAAACTGTCTGCGAAGATAGACTGACTGGGGGGGGGGTGAACTTGTCATGACATCTTCCAAAGGAAGGTTAAAAAGGAAGGGTTTGCTCGAAGTCACTGAGGTAATAAAAGGTTACACATGAGATTTTAGCTTAGAACTGAGGTCAGTGTCAACTTTGTCAAACACAAGGTCCAACACACCAACGTTCAGACAATATTGAACTTACTCATGCAGGCTCTAAAGCCATCAGACAGAGCTTTCAGACAAGCAACACAGTGCATCCACTGGCTTTCCCTCTTCATTTGAAGCAGGGCTGTCACACACGCAGCCTGCAGGTTAAACTCTTTACTGAAAGGTGGCTAACATGTCCCATGTTGCTGGTCCGGCACACCTGAGACTGAATGAGGTTGGATGTGGTGCCTGACCAAGACTGTGTTTGACTCCCATGACATGAAGCATCCAGACTCCAGAGCTTCTTGAGGTAAACAACATGTGGCCCTCTGGACAGCCACAGCTCAGGTGAGAATGTCCCCACATCTGAGGATGAAGGTGGGGAAGTGTTCAAGTCAAGGATCAGGATGAGAATTTATTGTTTTGGTTTTTTTGCAGTGATTAAAATTAGAAAGGTCAAAGGCAAAGGAAGGGATCCATAAAGGATGATTTGACTGAACTTAACGTAATTAAAACTGTTGCATCCAAACAGACAGATTTTATTTGTTTGGGGAATAAATGACATCAGACTGCAGGCTGGTCAGGTTTACAGCCTGCAGTCTAACATATGGTGAGCCAGCAGGCTGCAGGCCCACTGTGGGAGCCACTTGCTGCTCTGACTGCATCTGTCAGCCAGTGGCATCCCCACGACTGCCTGCAGCCTGTGCTGAGGCAGCAACTCGCCTAAACAAAAGTCTTATCAAACAAACCCCCCCCCCCCCCAAATCCAGCACAGCAGACACACACTGCTGTGCTGGATGTCAGTCTCAGCCTGTGTGGGCCAGCCGACAGTCACAGGCCCGATACATGGGAACAGAGAAACTTGAAGAAAACTGAGCAGGTGAAATGAGAATTTCAGATCACTCACTTCTTTAGCGTCTCTGCTTTCATTCACCACTTTAAAGCTGAGTTATTTGGAGACACTCACTGTTAGGCTGTGGGCTGGCAATGGTGTCAGGGAAGAGTTCAGACGGAGGCTCTGCACTGGAGGTGTTCTGGCCTGCGGATGAGAGGGAGGAATGCAGCCGTGCCCATTCTCTGAACATGAGGGACTTTTCCCTCACTAATGAGAAACACTTAACAGCCATGTTGGAATGTGGGGCCACTATTACTTCCAGCTGATATGCCTGCTCACAAGTGCACCAGCAGAGTGTATGGAGGAGGTATATCTGAGGAAGAGTAGATGCAGCGTCTCGTGTGGATGAGGTCGCCTCCATTTACACATGCAGGAAAAGTCTGCAATACAAACTGCAGTCTGAAGGCAATTTCCTGTGCAGTTTTTTCCTTTATGATTTTGTGTCAGTGTTGTCAAATTTGCAACTGTTCAAATCCTTTTTTCAACTTTTTTGGACAAAAATGACTCGTGACCAATCTAATGACTTTCTTTGGTGTTATGAAGACTCAGGCATGAAAGCAGGTACCTATTGTGAATTTGATGAAGACTTTTGTGATGACTTGGTGACTTCTCGTGACTTCCAGTCGTAACTGTCTTACTCAGGGCTGAAATTCAAGGGCTAAAAGTTTCCCAGACCGCTCTATGAATTAGCATTTTCTGTTAGCATCTTCCTTGGTTCCAGGGAACAGGCCATCACGTTTCCTTTTGGTCAGGGTGGCGATTTAGTTGTTAAGTAGCTGAAGGGTTAGAAAATTCAGTCATGCTGGACAAGTCAGCTGGAAGCTTGATGGAAACGCCTCTTGGTCATTTTCAGATGGAGGCGGACGGGCACTGAGGCTTGTAGGGCTAAACTCCGGGTCAACCCACACTCTGATGGACTGGGGGCATCTCGGAGTTGGCTCATGTGCATGTCTGTTGTGTGAGCTGAGTGAAGTTTGAAATGGCCAGAGACATCTGGAACTGCATGGACAGTCATTACTCTTTGGAAGTAAGCCCGGCTATGCAAATTAATCCAGTTTAGGGAGAAACTCAAATCACTAATAATAATAATAATAATAATAATAATAATAATAATAATAATAATAAAAACTGTGTAGTGCCAAACACACTGTTGTTCTGTTATGTTTGTACAACGAAACACAATGTCTTTTTGGCCACCTTAAGCAATCTGACCTCAAGCTGATCAAGCATCTGCAACATCCAAACAATGGCAGTTTTGGTCTGCTTCACACTCACGTAGTGCTGCCGATTTCAGAGTGAAAATAGACACATTTCCAGCATGGATAAATCAGCGAATGCTTCCCTCGGTGTCTTTTTGTAGAGGTGTGAAAGTTCATTCCTCGCTGTCTCTGTGGACAGAGCCAGCCAGGCTACCATGCACGTGCATAAACATGTTGAAAATCAAGTGTGTCAGTCTTTGTACGTGGACTTGATTTCCTTACTTTATTTTGATTCCCTTAATTCAACTTCTTCTCTTCTGTTTCTCTGCGATCATCGACTCACTTTACTGCACATGTACCACATGTACAGGGATGGCATATGGATGCAGCATTTTTCACCCTGAGTGGTCCATGTGGAAGGAAACTTCTCCTGAAACAGCTCCGTCTGTGTGGGTGACATTTCAACTGTCTGGGGAAAGTGACTGTGAACATGTTTCAAGACTCTGATCTCATTTTTAACTATGTTTTTGCAGAGAAAAAAACACGCCTCTGACTCAGTGTAGTAACAAATGTGCTCGACATGATACCACATAAAATCTTCTGCAGTGTGTTCATCTTTGTTGAACATGCTTCAATTACAACTTCTGAGAAGTAAAAATGGTGAGATGACAAGTAGTGACAGGCCTTATGTCGGTGACAATTTAATCATGAGTGACTGTTTTCAGCTGTGAGACAGAGCGGGGAAAAAAACCCTCCTGTTTCTTGTCACCCGCCACCAACCCACCCCCTGGCAAAACAGCCTCTGTTCTGGTTAAACACGAGGCGTATGCAAATAGAAAAACCGACCCCATCAAGTGTGAAGTCACTGCCAGTGAAGTCACCGTTAGCAATAAGACTGGTGTGTGTGGTGTTTGATGTGTGTTTGTGTGTCTGTGTGTGTCTGTGAGGGGTGGGGGTGGGGGTTGCTCCTGAATGACCATCTGTGCGGGTATAGAGGCACACCCAGAAAACAGAAGGAGATATTCCCTGAACACTCAAAGCCAGGGTGGAGGGACCTGTGTGGAGGAAGAAACAAAGCAACGGGAGCAGGAACCGGGGGCGAGAGCCGCAGTGGGGAGTGCAGATCTGCAATTATATGAGCCAGCGGAAGCAGCTCCCTCTCCTCCCTCACACAAAAAAGCAGTTTTATGAGAAAGAGGATCATGTTCCTAATGCTTTTGTGCAAGCCTGAGTGTTTGGTTCCTATACCTTTTGTGATGGAAGCATAAAGACAGGCCTCCAGCCTCACTAGCTTGGGTGAGCCACAGGGTTCCCACAAGGCCCAGTATAGCTGGCAAATAGTAGTGCTGTCCTGGCAGCAGATAAGCTGGAGACACACATTCACAGTCAGCCACAGTGAACTTTGAAGATCATCCTTTATCTCTTTCTCTTCCCAAGTCAGGGGCCTCTTCAGGGGGGCCCTCTTCAGGGGCCAATTTCAGAGCTGCTCCTCTCAGGGCCTCAGACAGTGTCTGTGGGCACATGATCCTCGTCACTCCTCAGTGAGGAAAAGTGGGAGGCTGTAATACAAGACTCCTGAGTGAACACAAGCAGGAAGAAAGGGAACAAGAGCAGAAACAGAATTACACCCATCCCTCCTCACACTGTTATGTCACAGAATTTCACTACCTCGAACTCTGAACACTCATGTATTCCAGTTCACCTTAACTTTAACCTTGTTGGTGCATCAGGGGCTCACATGCACCAACAAGAGGTCATCAAACATGATTGAAAATAAAGTTTTAATGCACCAGATGTCACAAAGGCTAATACGGCAGTGTGCTGTGTGTGTGTTTAAGAACCAGCAGGTCTGAAATGGAGTGATGGCAGAGCCCTGTTTGGCTCTGGCACACCAACCTCCAAGAAAAACTGCTCAATTAGACAAACACCCATTTTCAACATGTTTTGATGTTCTGCTGGTAACATTGAAACTGTGCCACATGGTTGCCTTTTTGGCCCTCAGGCCCAAAGTGCTTCTGATACATGTGCATCAGCTGTTGGGGAGATGCTGGCGTCAGATCTGTGATGAGAGCTTCTCTGACACCTGCTGCATGCTCTCAGAATGTGAATACCACAGAAAATACCAACCCAGATGATCAGAAATGACTCAATTCATGTACGTTTAGTGAGTCAGTAAATAAAAATGCAAATTGTGGGTGTCGGGGAATGCTAGCTTGTCACACACACACACACACACACACACACGCACGCACGCACGCACGCACGCACGCACGCACCCACGCACCCACACACACACACACACACACACACACACACACACACACACACACACACACACACACACACACACACAC
>JAUESE010057183.1:0-13919 GCA_032274725.1 Malacoctenus triangulatus
ACCGTCCTCATCGTCACGCTTCCGTCCAACCATACTGGCTGTCGAACTCGTCCAATAGTCTTCCATTACTTCACCTTCCCTTCTCATTTTCTTTCCCCTCCATGTCCTCCTTCCGTCCTCTCGTCCTGTCCTCCTCCCTGCTCCCTCCACCTGTGCTCATTCCTCTCTGCTATCCTCCTAGTCCCTGTCATCAAAGAAGTTTGACTACCGACAGTTTGCCGCCATTCCTTCTTCCAAACCCGTATACGACATCCAGGTATTGGCTGCATGCCGAGTTCCAGGAGACCCCTGCCTCCCCCCTCCCCTCCCTCCCTCCTCCCCGGCTTTCCCCCGCAGCCCCCTCCTCCCCCCCTCTAGTTCGTGTTGGTTAGGAGGCACCAGTGTGACTGCACCCGAGGTTGTGGCTCAGTGATTGACCGGCACTTC
Organism: Malacoctenus triangulatus; assembly: GCA_032274725.1. Lineage (NCBI taxonomy): Eukaryota > Metazoa > Chordata > Actinopteri > Blenniiformes > Labrisomidae > Malacoctenus > Malacoctenus triangulatus. The sequence continues at coordinate 427 of JAUESE010057183.1, forward strand.
CTGCTCTGCACTGTTGGCGGTGTGGCTCACTAACTCTCACTCGCACAATGAAGAGAAAGAACTCTGAATAACACGACCAATCAACACCCACCCCCCCCCCCCTCCCTCCTCCACCTTTGCCTCACAAATGCAGGAGCATCTAACACTGAGCAGCTGCACGGATACCAACAGGCTTCTCATCCCACTAACTCCAGTTGGTTCCGGGGGGCAAAAAAAAACAACAAACTGACCACAGGATCCACATCTCACTCACTCTCACTCTCACGGCCATCGCATGCACTGCAACACCCGTCCACTGAGCGCCCTCCCCCCCTGCACTCCCATTAGCGTCACTAGCTGTCTCTCAGTGTGGAGGTGGGGGTGGGGGGGGATGCGGGAGGAGACGCAGGGCGATCCTGGAGTGGTGCCGGAGCTGCAGCCAGCGTTTCTCTCTCTCTCTGGAGGTGTTCTGGTAGCTCTGGAGTCCCACACCTGTTTTCTGTGCCAACCCCGGTCCGCACTGCTGCATGTGGGAGATTCGGTGGTGTCTCGATGCTTTCTAAGTGTGTTTACGTTGGGGTAGTAGGAAGTTTGTGTGTGGCAGGAGGTCAAATGTGGTTTCTTTTTTGAAGCATTCCATCAGACCTCCAAAATTTGCACCATCACAGCTTCCTTCTAGCACAAAAACTGACTTTTGAAGGTCGCGCTGAAAGATGAAGGTACAAACATGTCAATAAGGCAGCTTGGAGCAGCTGGACCAGAGGGACATTCTGTGCATCAATGTAAAGGACACTTTGAGGTGCTGCTTGGTTCTCTGTTGGTGACACTGGTGCTGTGCTGTTTGCTGCCTCTTTGTGGATGCGCGCCTACATGACAAAACCCCCGGAACTGATGACTTAACCCCCTCCCTTTCCTGTAACATGCCAGTGTTTTTTTTCCTCGGGGGGGGAATAGTTGAGTAGACGCCCTTTTTTTTACTGGCTTTTGTGGCTCGGACAGATTGGGAGCTTCAGTGCTGCCTGCTAAACCTGCGGTGAGCAACTGGCACACCTCTGGCCAGCTCTGCTGCTCACATGGTGAAGGCTTCCCCGGGGGACACGGGTCGCCGACACGCCCCGGCTGCTCTGCCACTCACCAGCTCCTCTTTACTTTCCAGTCTCCGGACGCGGCCGATGACGTGCAGTTCATCCACGACGGCTCCGGCAACCAAGGTATGTGACTTTCAAAGGCGTCAGAACAGGCTTCAAAGCATGACGACGTGATCCTCACCCTCTTGTATCCTCTTTGATTCAGATGACTACATGGGATAAGCAGCTCCTTTTGGTAGGATCCTGCGTGCATGTGTTTGTTGCTACGTGTGAGGAGAGTCTGTCGGATGTTTGTTGGTTTTACCCTCTAACCTGGTAGCTGTGTGGCGTAGCTGCGTATCCAGGGGTTACGGTGGCGTGTCCGCGTTGGGTTTGCTCTCCTTCGCCCACCGGATGGAAAAGCAGCGACTGATTATCACCAGACCGGACGAGAGCACTTTTCTCGACCCAAACTCGCCACTGCATGGATTTGTTTAACTCAGTTACTAGTGACTATAATTCCAAAATTGTGTTATCCAGCAAAACACAGACTACACAGGAAAGCATGTTTCCTCCGATGTGATGAACTCACTTCGTAACTCTGTAGATCAGAAGCAATTGCATGTTATATAATAACCTAAAAGCACAAAGTGGCTTCATTAGTCTAGAAATTCACATTTAACCTGGTTTCTATAAAAAACAGTAAAAAAACAACGAAAGTGGTGTCATCTGAAATGTCATCAAATCGATCCGTGCTCTGTTGTCCTGTCCTGCAAAACCACTTTGTACCTCAAAGATGGTGAAAACCGACTCGTTTGTTTCACTGCCAACCAACACGCGACATCACGAGACGTGACGTACGTTTCTGTCTCGGCACTCCTCAGCGTTTACTGCTTCCCTCTAACCGCTCCTGGCTTGAACACTTGCTGTTGCACTTGAACACGTAGGAAATAACGACGGCAGACTGAGCAGATCAAAATCAAGTGTTTGCTTTTTTTAATCAAGTCGAGAAAGGCGTCGCAGAGTGACGCGCTCGCTACGTTCGGTTTCCACAAAGCGACCTCACTGACGCCGTCCAAATCCGCTCCGATTGTGGATTTGAACTTGCTCTCGCTGGGCGCTTCGGTTTTCTGTCTCACCGCTTGCTTCCGGCTTCCAGCTGTGATTGTGGGGCGTCTCTGGCAGGTTTTGAAGGGATCCACTGTCGTCAAACGCAGGGATTTTCTGCCCTCCTCGTCCCGGTCTCGCTCTCTCTCTCTCTCCACAGCTGAAAGAGCAAAAACAGAATAAAGCTGTTGCAAGTTTTCGAAGGCACCACAGTGACGAAATGGGGGGGTGTCCGTGTTTCTCTCTGCTTGTTCCCAGGGCCCGCAGTGAGCTCCGACGTGGAGGTCCCCCCCCCGCTGCCCGCCACCTCCGCCCTGGAGGAGATGGCCCTCTACAGCAACAAGCGCAAACTGAGGCAGGGCCGCCGCAGCCTGGAAACGGCCGTGCCCACGTAACACCTCACTGACGGATGGAAACGAAAAGAAAAAACACAAACACGCCCACATTCACACGCTGTGGAACACTGGCACACACACGGGCGCATCCACGGGACGGTGCCCAGTTACTCAACACTAAACACAGCAGCAGAAGAGCAAAGAACCACTCGCCCATACACAGTATAACCACTGCAGAGACTTCCGACGCTGTTAGTCGCCACACGTAGACACTCACTTATATCCTGCGTGCCAGTCTTGCCTTTTACAGTCTGTGGGTGAGTCGGCAAGTTTGCTCCACACGGTGCAAAGGAGAGCTAGCGTGGTTAGTTAGGAATGTTACTTACAGACCAGTCTTTTTATTTTGCCAGGTAGAGTCAGATCCATTTTAACTTTAGGTTTGTTTTTTTTTTCTGTTTTGTTTCGTTTGTTTTGTTTGTTTGGGTTTTTTTTTTTACTCTTTTGCGCCTTCTGTGATTTTGCTGTTTTAAAAAAAAAACAAAAAACATACTGGAAGAGGAAAGAAATGGGTCATAGATGCATAACTAACTTGTTGAATGATATTTTAGGCTTTCAGTGATTAGACTGTAAAAGTCGTATGTTTGGGCGCACGGGAGTGTACATATTAATTGAGGAGAGAACATCCTGCTACCTTCATAGACACAAATTGTGGAGAGCGTTTTTAAAAGAAAAAAGTACATATCATTTTTTTTTTTTTTTGCACTGCCACTGATCAGCTTTTTTAAGAACATATACTCTAATTTATTTTTTATGTCTCTACTAAACACCCTTTAATTTTAGCAGACAATTAAGTTCCAGCAATTCATCCTTTAAGTTTAAATTCTCCTCCGGACGCACAAGGTCAAGATTTTCATGATCATTTTGCATATCACATCATTTTCACGTCCAGCTTTTTCGCAGACTGCAGGCTGGGAATATGGAGTTGCTTTGACGAAGCCTTGTTGTAGCACATTGGTTTTATAACGCAGCAAAGGTTTCTCGTGTCTCAGCAGACGACAAAGAGAAAAAAAATCCCCCGTTTGTTACATTCCCTGATGGAAAACTACACTGGAGGCAGCAGCAGCATCGAGCAGGGAACTGTTAAGAGTGTTCATGTTTGGGAACATGCTGTTTAGCATCATGTATGAGTGAATGGTACTTACCCCGCCCTGTTTTTGGGTATAGTTCTTTTAATCAGTCAATGTGAAGCATTGGACATCATCCAAAAGTTCCACAGTGATGTGAAGGTAGCAGGTGTTTTATTTTTGTCTATGGTTAATTTAAATCTGATGCCACTGAAAATCATTTATTGTCGTGTGAATATTGTATAAATACTGAAAGGTAAACAAATTTCGGAGGGGTTTTGAATCTGAGCCAGTCTTGACCGAGACCTAACGAGTGTGTGTGTGTGTGTCCCCCCGACTGCTGATGCGTTCGAGGTTTCGGACGGGCTAGGTGCTGGGACGCTCTTTGCGCGGAGGCGGTTTGGTCAATGGGAGAGCCGCGGGAGGCGGAGCCCCAGCAGGCGGCTCTCCTCTCGAGACGTCACTCAGCTCACAGTTGGACGCGCTGCCGGGGGGTTCAGTGGAATCGCAGCGTCGCAGCGCTCGTGTTAATTTAATGTAGGCTCTTCTAATTCTTGCTTTTCATGTTGCTCTCATTGACTGAAATTCAGTTCGACATCTGCAATGGCTGATATCTCTTTCTTTTTTTTTTTAACTTTCAGTAGGTAATTTTTTTTTTCCTGATGGGTTTCACTACATTATTGATGCAGTGTTTTAAGTTTCTGTGTTTAATCTTTTTGTCATGAGTTTGGGGGCTTTTACTTGCAAATAGGTCAGAGGGAAAGGGTCCGAAGTCCTAGGGTCAAGGGTTATAGCTCATACAAGACTGTAACTAGTGAATTTGTACAACCAAAGAAGTCTATTTTGTGGTTCAGGAATAATAAATTTTACTTTTCATTTAAGAAGCTGATTCACTGTCTTGTGTCTTTTTCTCCTCCGTTTATCTACAAATTGTAAAGAGTCGGAAACCTTCGCTTGTACGTAGAAACTTACTTCTTTTTGGTAACTTCAACCGGGAAGGGTCTTCGTGGACCACACGCTGACGCCGAGCTTGTTGGCGCAGGCTTCAAAGATGGCTTCCGACCGTTCCTCTGCAGACGTATTAAACTTAATCTGTATAATCTGTATTTGACAAGCTAAAGACATGCTTACAGGAGTAAAAAAAAAGAAAAAAAATGAAGACACGCACCCGTTTTTGTGCCCTGTGACGAGCGTTGTGGAAGGACTCGCAGCTGGAGCTGGTGCTGAGCTGCTCCTCGGACCGTGGACAGTCGGCGTCCTGAGAAAGAGGAAGAAGTTTGAACAACTGTGTGACGTTTTCTGCGCAAATTGCTATGGCAATGCACAATTTCTACAGCTTTCATTAGGACTTTTACATTTATCAGGAATATATTTATAAATTCACTTCATAGCTGAAGTATGTAGTACTATTTAGTGAGGTTTATTATAGTGCTGCTTTCATTCACAAAGCTTTGCAGGATCAGCAACAGTAAGCAGCTGTTTTTCTGAGCGATGTGTCGTCAGTGTGACCTCCTCTCAGTGAGAGGACGCCTCACCTGAGTGCTGTCCTTGTTTGCGTCTGTGTCCAGATCATCATCCTCAGGGAAAAGAAAGGATTTTTCGTACCAGCTCTCAAAATCTGGTGAACACACAAAAACAATTTTTTTATTTCCAACAAAAAAAGTGTTTTCCCATAAGGACTTGTGGCGGCTGCTTGGTACACAGCTGGGAGACTGACCAGAGAGCAGACGGATCCTGCTCTGATCCACGAGGTGTTGACAGTAGTTGACCTCTGCTTTGATCTGGCACAGAACCTTGTATCTCTGCCGGTACTGGGACTTGAGCTCTCTGAGCTGCAGCAGCAACGAGTCCTGGGGCTCCAGGGGCTCCTGGGGCTCCTGCGGTGTGTTTGCTCTGTCCATGACCAAATATGAACCTTCATCTGAGCACAAACACAGAATGGTGTCAATGTCGGTTAGACAACTCTCCTAATCACATACAGGGTGAGCACAAGGGCTCATATTTCAACTAATATTAAAAATCTATGTTATTGACTTCTTTGCTGCTCTGATTTGCTGTTGGATGCTGTGAGATACACTTGGAAGCTAAGAAGCTCAAACTGCTAAAAGAGGATCACCTCAAGCAAATCATCAACACAAAATATTTCACGCACGTTTGCCTTCTCTCCCCTCGTGCTGCTGTAAGTGGAGAGTGACGCGGTCGATCTGTCTCTTGACGCCGTTGACCTGCTCGCTGAGCTGGCGGAGAAGGCCGCGGCGCTCCAGCAGCACGGCCTTGTTCTCCTTGAGGATGACGTTGATCCGCCTGCCTCGTCCCAGCTTGAAGTCCTCGAAGGCTTCTGCTTTGGGTGGGGGAGACCTGAGCGGAGACCACGCACGCTCAGTTCCAGGCACGTGTGTGTGAAACACCACCGCAGTTTTCATTCAGAGGACAAAGACGTGGAGCCCGGGCACTGTTACATTCACAGCGTACTTATCGTCATCATTCGCAGGCACTTCCTGCGTGTCCTGGCAGTCTGCGTCCGGGTCTTCTGACTCCTGTTCCGTGTCAGGAGTCGGCGCCGACGTCGACTTGGATCTGGAGGCGTTTTTACCACGCTTCTTTGGAACAGGCGTTTCTTCGCTCTGTTTTTTGCTTTGGCTGAACAATCACAAGAACTGTTTTAGGTAAAACACACGAAAACACTGACCAAAGTAAAAATACCATGGCACTACTATTTAGTAATGTGTTTTATGTGTCACAAGAGAATAAATCAGAGATTACTATTCTAGTAACTGACTTCGGCCCTTTAGAGGGTCCGTCTGAAACAGTTTGTCACCTCTCTTTGTCTTTTGACGTCTTCGCTTTGGCTCTGGGGGAACTCAGACTCTGGGCGCGTTTCTGGGATTGGGCAGACGTGCCGACGCCGCCGCTCGCCACACACTCAGGACTTCCTCTGTTGTCCAACGCCTGCAGAATTCAAACGCAGCATCCAACCAAAGTTTAGTCTTCGTGGCTTGTTTTAGTCACCGGTCTTGTTTCCAGTACAGCAGACATGCAGCGCCACAGTCGACTGACCTCGATATCAGCTGCATTCGCACTTTGGTCCTTTATTACCAGGTTGTAAGTTTGGGAAAGCTGAGCTTTGACCTTCTGCTCTTGCCTGCTCACACACAGACGCACACACCTTTATCTACCAAATTGCAGAATTTATGAAAATGTAAGTATAATTCTGAAGCGAGGATGTTTAAAAGAAGGGGAAACTCACTGCACAGCCAGTTTGAACGCTGCGAACGCTGCTTGGACCTGCTTGATACTTGTGATCTGTGTGTGGGACAGAGAAAAAAACTGTAAAACAATTGCGGGACCACTTCTGAGGATTTTATTTTGAAGGTCCTTTTGTTCTCACACTGATTTCTTCCAAGCTTCCCTTCAGGTACTGGTCAACCTGGCTCTGGACCTCAGCGTGCTGAGCCTCGGTCAGCGGCTGGTACGGGATGCTCTGCTGACTGACCTAATGAACGGTAAATAAGTGAATGATTCTAACGTGAACTGAGACTCAATAATAATAAAAAAAAAAAGATCGTTTAATGAGAAAATAAAGGTTATTTTTGAATAAGAGATGAAACATTCTCTACAACATTTGCCTTTTGTTCTTACTCACCACCATATTGTTGATGGACAGCTCGTCCTTCAGAGTCTGCACCTCCTTCTGCAGTTTCTTGATCAGAGCCTAATCACAACAATGACAAAATAGTCCCGGTACAACACGGGCTCCAGTCCAACACTGGCACTCGTTTGTGAGATGATCCGTGCTGTTTGTCAACTCACTGCTGAATCCAAGTGTTCGTTGACGGCAGGACTTGTCGGCACACGCTTCATTCTGCTCGCGAACCGCAGAGTGGAGAGCTGCGATGAAGATCAATCGTTATCCCAGCGGAAATTCCAAAGGAGGAGTTCTTCTGATAAAACTCGTCTGATTCCTTACCGTTTCTTCGATCTGTGAAGCCTCGCCGTAGATGTTGGCCACTAGCACAGTGTTGCAATTCCCCCCTGCAGAGAAAAACACTCGTTTTAGAATCATGATCACCTTCAGCAGAGGTGAGCACCGCTGCCTTCATCATGAAGCCAGCAGAAACCCACTCGCTGCAATCAGGTGTGAGGAGCTGAGACATATTGAAACGGTGCAGGCCTGCAGCTCTCCAGGAGCAGGAGAGAGAGATTTGGGCTGCTCGGCTCTCACCCAGTGAGTCCTTGAGGGCGTGCGTGAGCTTGGACTGCCTGAAAGGAACGTGATCCCTGCGTCGGTCCGCCAGGGCCAGGATGGCTTGCTCCAGGAACGACAGCGACTTGTTGATGTACTTGGCTTCCTTCAGCATCTGGCCCTCGGACTGAGCGGACGGGAAAAAAAAGGAACAGAGGTTCTTTTTGCACGTTTGAACTGGATGCTAGACTGTTTGGGATGCGCTTGTCGGACAAACTGTGGGGCTCACCCCGGTCTTCCCCAGCCTCTCAGAGCCAGCCAAGTCCACCAGGTTGAGTTTAGAGGTGATATATTTGGCATCAGACAGAGTTCTTGAGTGAGACTGTGACAAAAAAGAAATAAATCATAATTTGCTTCTTAAAAAAATGTTTTCCATGATGTTTGGTGATTGAGGTGAGTAAACCACGGCAAAATAAAGAACGCTGCTGTGAGTACCTCGATGTGCACCGTTAAAATACAGTGTGACCTGGAAGACTTTCTGTTCAGGTCCTGAGATCCAACAATCCGATTCATTTCTCCCTGAGGAAAAGAAACAACACTGGGGATTTAATGCCGACTGCTAGATGTGACCTTCAAAACTGACCAAAGTGGTTTTAAAGCCATATGTTCGACTCGAGCTGAGGCTTGCGGACTACACACTTGGAAAAGCAGACTCAGGGCCTCCTCTTCGTTGTGGACGAGGTGAAGAGACAGACCCCTGACGAACACCCCCCTCCCTGGCTCCTCCATCACCACCATGCCCCTCTGAGGCAGGAGTGGGGAAGGCTGCAGCGACGTCAACAAGTCCACCAGGTTCTCGTTGTAGATCTCCAGGTAGGACATGTGCACTGAGAAGATGTGGTCGGTCCTCTTCTCCACCTCCCTGAAAACCTACATTTTCGAAAGTAACATTTTGTTCCCAACACATTTACAACTAATCCTTTTTATCTTTAAACTAATTTCCTGACTCGCCTCCTGAAGCGCCCTGGGGACGACGCCTCTCTGCTTGTAGGACTCCATCGACCCCGTCATGGTGTAGGTTTTTCCTGCTCCCGTTTGCCCGAAACACATCACCGTACCTGGCAGACACACAAACAGCTGTGTGACAGGCGGCTCGTCGGTCAGATGCTCGATGACACCGTTCGCCGGGTACCGTTGTAGCCGTCCAGCGCTCCAAGTACCACTCGTCTGCACGTCCGGCTGTACACGTCGTCCTGGGAGACGTGATGCAGGACGCCGTCCAGGTGGAACGACCAGGAGCTCAGTGGATTCTGCCTGTAGACCGGGTGCTTCCTGAGGCTGACATTCACTGTCTGGGGGGGGGGAAGATCAGTGAATGGACATAATGTATGAGGCAAAGCATGAGATAAGGGTCAACTCTCCTCAGGATACAAGTTTGATTTTTTTTAAAGGTGCTATATGTAGGATTTTTAGTAAAAGCTATATTTTTTTAAAAAAATAATACGGCAAAATGGCGGAGTCGGCAGAACAACCAGCTGCCAGCGTGTTGCCAGGTTTTCTGCAGATAACGTCCAGGACTCTGAAGCAGCTGGTTGTTATGCCAACTCCGCCATTTTGCCTTAACTGGCAACCTGCTATCGGCGAACTTTATAGGCTTGTAGATGTAAACACAACGTCATTGTCGAACTGTCAAAATTTCTATTATAATTATTTTCAGGAGAAATAAAAATTTTGAGAAAACACTGTATTTCCATTCTGTACCTCTCTAAACGTAGTTTTGAGGTATTATTTTTTTTTAAATATAGCACCTTTAACTGTGACAAACTTTTTAACGTTTTAACTTGACAAAACGTTTAATGTTTACTTGTGTCTTAGCTGACACTGAATTACCCTGAAAATAGAAATGTTGCTACCTGGCCGTCTGGGAGACACTCCAGAAGGTCGCTTGCGAAGTTTGCGGTTGGTCTAATCCGGACGAAGACCTCAGCCTCCCGGCTGTGAGCCTTCATTTCCCCCGGCCTCGGAACACCTCAACCAGGCCGAAGTCCCACTGCGGGCTCGGCTGTACTCGCGCAACAACAGCGACGTCTGTTGGGACTACCTGATGGTGAGGGTTTCTGGTGAAAAGAGCTAATTTCAGGTGAGTTTGTGAGCTCCGGGACGCCGCGTCGACTCTTTCGGTTGTCACTGGCTTGTCCCCGCAGCACCATGGCAACGGCGTGAATGCGCAACCAGCCCACGGGCGCGCACGGAGCGCGCTTCCGCACCGCGCCGTCAGAAATTCAACAGGTCTATGAAGCGTTGCAGTTTAAACATTTGTATCCCTGCTTCAAACCAAACTAAAAGCTCTCGTCTTTACTTTTAGTTTCTTTTATTTTGAGCTGATTCACTAAACTAGACATTTTCAGACAGGTAGGCCACAGATGTGTCTTTCAAAGAGCTTTTTCAGAGACGAGTGGTGAGGGAGGTAGACTTTGACATCAGGCTGCGAGTCAATCCCAAACTCCACCTCCTGGAAGAAGATCCAAAAAGCAAATGCATTGTCAAACAAGGCAGCACTGTCCATGATGAGAGCGTTTACATTGTTTTGTTTGTGTGGAGTCGTCCTGGCACAAGAGTACGGGTCTTGGTGTGAAGAAAACGGAGAGGTAAGCGGCGAATGACTTTCTGTGAATTTAGGCGAGCAATGCAATTCAAATAAATAACCTTTGGATGTGAATTTCAGATCCTACGAGGATGTGAGACTCCATTGTCTGGGAAGAACGGGACAACCAATAATACAAAGGTGCGTGGACTTTGTGAGAGGCATCAGCAAACATCCTGTTGCACAAAATGGATCTGGATAAATCTGAATACATTTCTCTTTTAATTTTCTGAAAAAAAAAAAAAAACCTACTTTGTCGCTTTATTACAGGAATCAAACCCCAGGGACAAGCAGCAGGTGGGTCAAGTCCCAACATTTTTAGGAGTGACATCTAAAACACTCCACAGTTCCCTGCTGAGGTCAAAAGTCAAAATCTGAACACGTTCATTTCGGTGTCACGTGTTGTTGATTCCCCACCAGGTGCTGCAGCAAAACATCACCCCCACTGAGGCGGACTACAACTGGGAGACAGCAGACAACTCCTGTGGGTTCGGCCCGCCACCTGTGAACGAGGAGGATGACCAGGTAACGTTCAGGAGCGCCCGGTCCCAGATCTCGCTGGAGCTCTTTCTTGTCCACCTAAATGAAACTGCGACGATGCAGAGGGTGTCTGAATTTGCAGGTTTTCAAATTAAGATGAGAAAAAAATGACAAATAACTCCTTTTTATGTTTTTGCTTCACAGGGAAAAGCAACAAAACAATGTGACTGAGAAGTTTCATCACGCCACATGTTCCTGACACCAATGCTTCATTAGGATACTTTCAAAGTAAAATAAGACAAAATAAAAACTATGAAAACCTTTCTTTCATTTCTTCATTTTGATGATTAGAACTCAGTTGTGTGACTTCACTGTAACTTTGGTTTTGAGGGGTTCGTGGGTTTCTGTTGGATGAGAGGGAGAAAAGCACACAAAGCGAACGTTGACACAGCTGCGACCTGAACCACAGGTGCATTGACCAGTGGGTCAATTAAGTCTGGCCTCCGCTGCACAAATAAAAACAGATCAAAAAGTAATGAACTTGATTTTAGCAAAACCACTTCAGCAGTACGCATGTGCAGTGGACAGGGCCCAGGTGGTGCCCAGGCACGGCCTTTTTGCCCAGCAGAGCCCAATGATTGATTTGTTTGAAGATCATCGCTGTGGAGGGGTGCAGTTGGCGTCAGACTAGAGCCGAGGCTGAACAGAGCTGCAGCGTGACAGACTCCTCCGATCAAAGGAAACTTTAGAGGACACCAGCAGACGGAAGGAAAACTGAAGATGAGGGCGCTGATTCTGATCTGTTTGGTCGGACTTATTTTGGCATCCTTGGTAAGAAATGTTCATGTGATCAGCGAATTTGCTCATATTTAACAAGAACACAATTATTTAGCTTTTCTACTGTTTTTTTGCAGTTGTTATTCATGATTAAATATTCCTTTGAAAACTTTTTTTTTTAACTCCACAGTGTGATTAAAGTATATATCCTGACTTTAATGGTAACGTGTGTAAATTGTGACATATAAACCACCTTCTTATAGCTTTGAACACTCAGTTTGAATATACAGTATGTAATATTTTCTTGGCAATTATTACTAGCTGATTAAAGGTTTTTACAAATTTACCAAAAAGGTCATTCCTGTGTTGTGGATGAAGAGCCTGGAGGCTTCTACATTGAAAATAATGGATCTTTCTGTGCCTCTGCGAGGTTCCTGGACGTGAACATTTGGCTGCTTTGTTTGAACTCCAATGTCACTGACCCACGGAGCTGGTTACATAAACTGTGTGACGTCGGCTCTCAGTTCAGGGCCGGGTGTTTTTGAATTCAGCTGACATTCAGTTTTCATTTCAGTGCGGCGTAGAAGACGCAACACCGAGTCCAACTGTGAAACCCGCCAAAAGAAAGGTAGGCTGTGTCGAACCTCATCCAAAAGACATCGTCAAGAAATAGCAGAAACGAGGGGAAATGAAAGCTTGCTTTTAAATCATTGATATCTTGTATGGATTCTTTCAGGTTCTTACTGGTAAATGGAACATCCTGGAAAATGATGATGGCTTCGCAACAGCTGAACCAACTGGAACGCAGGTCAGAATCGTGCACCACAGCCAGCATGTGCAGCAACCCAACAGGTTGTATTCCCGAAAATGACCCTTTCATTTAAGCTTCCTTCCTGGGAAAGTGATTGGGTCCGTTTCATAGACCAAGTTGGGAGCCTTTTATTTGAAAGCTACGCATATTTAAAGGGTTTGAGTGCTCCTGCAGAATGAGAGGCAATATCTACTTTCATTTGTATTTGTGGATGTTTGTATTTTTCTCCTCATAGGAAGGAAACGGGGAAGCAGACAGAAGAAAAAGTGAATGGATGGCATTCTAACCTGACAAAGAAAAACCCGAAGACATCAGTTGCTGGAGCTGCTCTCATCCGACAGCGGGCAAAAAAAATCATCTAAACAACATAAAACAGGTTAAAAGTCTTTAAATAAATATCGACGAGCCTGTTGTGTGAGAAAAGCTTCTTTTATTTGTTAATATGCTTAGTTTAAGGTCACCTAAAGTCTTTGTTTTACTCCAAAAAGAGCTGGAGCTTTTGGTAATTTCTCCACCTCATGTCCAACCACATGGGAAAACAGCCAGTCTGACAGAATGAGACAACACAGGAGTCAGGCAGGTTGGTTTGTGTGTGTATGTGTGTGTGTGTATGTTGGGAGGAGATAACAGGTTGACACAAGTCAACAAATAGACAACAGTTTTGCAGGGAAAAGGAACAGCGCATTAATCCCAGTGTCCCACTTCAAAGATTCAGACAAGACTAAATTCACAATGACATTTATTTCTGGGGTCTGACTGTTCGATTCTCACAAATATAACCTACTTCCACTTTGTCCGAGCAGGGACTCATATCCCCCTTACATATTTTGATGGAAAGGACACGCACAGAACAGAGATCCAGTTCTTTACCTTTTTTTTCTTCTTTTTTTTTTTTGCCGAACACAACTTTGCTTGCAGTAAAAGCCCCTTTGATTTGACCTTGGGAACATCTTTGAACATCATTGGGTCAGAGAAAGGGACTTGGT
>JAUESE010057185.1:0-11396 GCA_032274725.1 Malacoctenus triangulatus
TCGGCAAACTTGAGGATTTCATTGGAGAGCAATGATCGTTGTTCCAGCAAAACTCACCCTTAAATTGGGCCACTTTGGTCTGCAGCTGCGCTCCAGCCAGGAAAACGCACAGCAGCGCGAGGAGAACTCTGAGAGTCTCCATGGTTGAACTTGGAAAAAAAAATTCCCTAAGAAACTAAACGATACGACGCCCCAGTCCCCCTGGCGAAGCGACGCCGAACCTCTCCGGCCCCGAGTCCGGCACCTCTACACCGAATTGGCGAACTTTTGGTGATCCAGTGATCCTCCGCAGTTTGACCGAGGCGAGAACCAGAGCGCGCAGAGGAGGACCAGAGCGCACGGCGAGGGAGGAGGAGGAGAAGGAGAGGAGGGAGGAGGAGGAGGAGTTCACGCGCTTCCACCGAGGAGGAGGATGAGTGGAGACACACCAGCGCGCGCACGGGCCAACAGTTTAAACAAAATCAATCTTAGATCGGCGCGCTTCCTTAAAAGGGATCCTGCAAGATCATGTATATTCAGGGCGCACTATATAATGTATGTTTATTGGGAAACTTTTGCTCGGAAGGACTTCGTTTGTTTTTTATTGCGCAAAAAGCGATCTGTGTGCAGAAGCTACTCCCGTTTCGACGATATCTTACAAGTTAGAATGTGAAATCAGACAATTTGCTACATTTTCAAAGATGTTTTGGTGTTTGTTGTGCAGAAAATGAGGAAATGCAACTGTGGAAAAGATGCACACTGAAGTAATTTCACCAGACTAATGAAAAGCAGCTGACGCACATCTTAGAAACATTTTGTGTCTCTGAGAAAAGAAAGAAAAAAACCTCTCAGTGGAAGATCTGGTGGGTGGAGCTTAATACATCTGGTTCAATTTGGCTTCCAGACCTGACCTGAACTTAAAAGCGAGACGAGAAGGGCGTAGCGGCGGGAGGGGGGAGGGGGGGGGGCGCTCTCCGCTCTTTTCCGCTGAAAGCAGGAAGAGACACAGCGCCATCTAGCGCGTCATTTGGCCCGATCTTGGATGGTTCTTTGGAAAAGTTTAGGGGGCTCTCCGACGGAAACGGGGCTGGGTGGTTTGGGGCGGTCATTTGGCCAAGTGTTGTTGGGGTTGGGGTTGGGGTTGGGGGGAGGGGGGGCGGTTTGGATGAGGCGCGGTTGCTGTGGACTTACGCGCGTGTGTGTCCAAACTGCGGGGCTCTATGGAAGCCTGGCCTGGACTCAGATTTTCCACTGAGCTCACCGTCAGGGAGGGAAGGAAAGGAGGGATGAGGACACGGATGGAGGGAGGTGGTGGGGGAGGAGGAGGAGGAGGAGGGAGGGGGGGTACATCTGGTAATGATCTGTATTTATTAGCAAGCTCTCATAGTAAATCTGTTGGGTTCCTGGCAGCTGTGGGGTCCCGGTGTAAATTGCCATGCATGCATTTTGAGATGTCTCAATAGCAGTTTTCATCAGGATTTCATTATTCCATAAAAACTGTTGAGGGAGGTAATAAGTGAAGCACTCAGGCTTTCAATTTTTACAGTATTTGTGCAATTTAGTTTGAAAGAGAGCCCCTCTTTTTATTTACAGCCTCAGTGGGGGCAGGTGGGACTGAATGGACTTCATCTTCTCCCTGAGAGGCGGGGTCACAAGGTCAAGGAAGAGGGCCGTCAATGCAGAGATGCATCGGGCTCCATTGAAGATCCCAGTCTGTCTGGTTTTCCACAGAATCGTGGTGTTTATTGAAGATTAGAAACGTTTCTGAGTCAGAAAAGGAAAAAAAAAAGGAGCAGCCAGTGTCTCCAGTCTGACAACGACCAACATCTTGCACCGTTTAACGCGCTGCCGCATTCATCTGTGGCGGCTGTGTTTCCCTGTGAATGGCGGGGATTGGTTTGTTTGGGAGGAGGAAAAGAAAGAAAAAAAAAGAGTCCAAAGCTGTGATGCATGAGTGGTTGTGGATGAGAAGAAACACAAGTGGGGGGAACAAGAGGAGAAACATCGAGCTGAGGGGGGAAAAAACAGCGTTTCCAGTGAAAACATGAAAGCCTGCACAGATGGAAGAGATTATTCTCACGGTGCTTGTTACAACATATGAGTCAGGACTCATTTGCCTGAGGTTCGAGTCAATTTACAAGGCAGTGACTTTTTTTTTTAAAACTCCAACTATTGTGACCAAAAACAGGCTGCAACTCAGGACCTCAGAGAGCACGGCGGGACAAGCGATGGCCGCTCCTTATCACTGGAGATAAAGCAAGGCGCCGAGCAACACACGGGGAAATTGCAGGTTAATCAAGATCCCAAAATATGCGAGTTAATGACAGGAAATGAGCCGGATTGACTTCCACGGTTTTCGTCGCTCATCAATCTTTGGTCTGCTCGGGGATCCCTGAACGCCCTCCAGATGTTGCTGCAAGCAAGTGAAGTAAATATTTGGACGCTTCTCTCGAAAAATAGCTCTCAAACTTGTAATCAAATCGGTGCAGTCTCGCAGTGCAGGAAATGTGTCTGATAACGAATACTTACCGCCATCTAGTGGCGAAGCGTGTGTGCAGCAGAGACCAACGTCAGAGGACAACCACACAAAAAAAAAAAGAAACAAACAGCCAGCCTTGTACATTGAAAAACAAAGGTATTTTATTTTGAAACTCTCAAACCTTGCAAACCACTGCCAGGAATAACAAAGGTCCAGGGTTTTAAAGTCACGTCATGTCAAAATAAATGGCAGCTTTTCAACTTTGCACTGTCGGGATTTGTCAGCCAGCATATTTACAAAAAGACACAACTCACTCTGGTGTTTGTTACAAGATCAGTTGGGGAAAATAAAATATAGAGACAGGATTACAGCGGTGCAGTGGAGAGCCTGCAGTGAGTCAGTGGGAAAACACTCTCCTGAACTACTCCATCGTTGGTACAGTGTGGCTCCTCCAGTGATGACACAGAGCCAGTGGAGGAAGATGAGCTGCAGAGAGAACACACAGCAGGGACGACGCAGCACTTTAAACATGTCTATAAATTAGCAGGCCGTGATGGGGGAAGATTTGGTTGCTGTTACAGCGGCACTTCACTCTTCACTGCTGCCATTTACCTGATGCGAGGAAACAATATAAAATCGATACAAGACGCCAACTTTACACTGGTCCCACCAAACCAGCAACTCCAACATGGTCAGAATTTGCGTCACGACTCCCAGAGCTTCGATGTGGCACCGAGGTGACCGTCTGTGAATTTGATTGTTAGAAGTGGCATCGCGATGACTGGCGGTGCAGTGAATCACCCCGCTTTGGTTTTTGCGCCCGTATAATTCATCGAGACGATCTCGACTAAAATACTCGTCGCATCGTTCATCATCCGAACGCTCCAACCAGCCGTCTGCTTCAAATTAAAGTGTCAGAGGATCATCAAATTAGTTCTCTGATTCATGAGGTTTCGATTGAGGGATTCATAAATCTTTCCAGTCTTAAATATAAAACTGATCCAGGACTCAGAAACTGTGATTTTTACACTGAATTTACTCGAACCCACCGCGGTGACTCACACTGTGGGCGCGACCAGCAGCTCTGTGCTGGACCACCGCGCTGCCCAGCATTTCTCACAGGATCTGAAAGAAGTCCAGACAAACTGGGAGGTGAAGTAAAAACCCTGAAGGGGAATGTGGACGTAGTGAGGAATAAAACGGTTCCTGTGAGGAACGCAAAGGCTCCCAAAGAATAGTGTCAAATGTGTGCATGCGTAAGAAACTAAAAAAACAAGTGAAACTAACAAAAAAAACCTTAAAAAAACAAAACAGAGTGAAGACAAAACTTGGTGAGAAATGAAGGAGAACCATCTGTTTGTGCTGGTTTGAGTTCTGAACTGTTTCCCCCCCAAAACAAAGAGGAAGTTTCTATTTTTACCTATTTTTTCCCTCAACAACAACCAAACCACATCACTGTATTGCTCAGTTTTATCGGTCCTTTGAGAAAAAACCTTCAGCGCCCACTGAGAGGGATTCAGTCTGCTGGTCGCGGTTAGCTTATGTCTCAGCTGGCCTCGGCGTTGGGCCTCAGCTCATGTTGGAGTGGCTCTTGAGGTGCCTCCTCAGGTGGTTGAGGCAGGTGTAGGTCTTGGGACAGATCTGGCAGTGGTACGGCCTCACCCCTGAGTGATTCAGCATGTGCTGCTTCAGCACGCTCCCGTCCGAGAAGGCCTTGCCGCACTGCGAGCACACGTAGGGCCGCTCGCCCGTGTGCACGCGCATGTGCACCGTCACCTTGTGCGCCATGGTGAAGCCCTTGCCGCACACGGTGCACTTGAAGGGCCTCTCGCCCGTGTGGGTGAGCCGGTGGGTGCGCATGGCGCCCATCTGCGAGAAGGCTTTCCCGCAGTCGGGGCACACGTGCGGCTTCTCGCCCGTGTGGACCCGGGTGTGGCTCCTCAGGCCGCCGGCGGTGGAGAAGCACTGGGAGCAGTGGGTGCACTGGTACGGCCGCTCGCCCGTGTGCGTGCGCATGTGCTGCTTCAGGTCGTAGCGGTTGCGGAAGCCGCGGCCGCACACCAGGCAGCTCTCCGGCCGCTCGTCGTTGTGGCGCAGCTCGTGATTGGCCAGGCATTTCTCGGACAGGAAGCACTTGCCGCACTCCTGACACTGGTAGGGCTTCTCGTGGTCGACCCGCTGATGGTACTTGAGCTCGCTGATGCCGGGGAAGGTCTCGTCGCAGTACCGGCACCTGAAGCGGTGGTTGGGGCTGTAGGGGAGCTGGTGCTCGCTCATCTGGTGGTTCCTCAGCAGGTGGGCCATCTTGAAGGTCTTCCCACAGTGGGAGCACTCGTACTTGGTCAGCAGCTGCACGCACTGGTGTCTGACGCGCTCGTGCAGCGACCTGAACTGGCAGCCGCACTTGGTGCAAATGTGAGCCGCGTTTTTGCACTTCCTCTTCCTGTGTCCCGACAGGTGGGCCTCCGTGCGGAAGGCCTTGCCGCACTGCGAGCACTTGTAAGGCTTGACTGCCGTGTGGAACCTCTGGTGCTCCAGGAACTCGAAGCGATACTTGAAGCTCCTCCCACACAGCGGGCAGTTGTGCGTGACCCTCCCGCGAGGGTACGCCGATTTGACGGAGGACTTCCTGGAGGACAGAGACGCCGAGGAAGTCCGATGACCTGAGCTGCCTTTCCTGTGTTTGCCCCCGCTCATTAATTTGGCCGTCTCCATTTCGCCCACCTCTTCGTGCCGCTGCTGATGTTTGGCCAAACTCTTCGAGGAGATGAAGCTCTTCCCACACTGTTTACACTGATAAGGTTTATCGTGGTCCACTTGCTGGTGATACTTCAGGTCGCCGATCCCTGAAAAACCCACTCCGCAGTGGCTGCACTTGAACAGGCGGCTCTGGACGTGCGTCAGCAGGTGCTCCTTCAAGCTGCTGGACTTTGGGAAGCTCTTCCCACACTGCCCGCAGTCGTAGTTCCGGCCCCGCTTTGGGCAGTGGTGCCTGAATTTGTCCAGCGAGGTGGGAAAGCTGTTCCCGCATTTGATGCAGAGGTACGCGGCGTTTTTGCACTTGCGCAGCCGGTGGCCGGCCAGCAGCGTGGCCGTCCTGAAAGCCCTGCCGCACTCGGAGCAGTTGTACGGCTGCAGCCCGCTGTGCACCCTCTGGTGCTCGATGAGGACCGAGTGATGCTTGAAACACTTGTCGCACTCGGGGCACTTGTGGATCCCCGGCTGCTGCCTTCCGCGCGGGGGCGACGACATGTCTGTCCTCTTTGGAGATTCGGGAAAGTCGGCGGAGGTGGAAGGGTTGGTGGACAGCTCCTCGTCGAACATGACGATCTGGGGCACGCCGGCGTTCTCATCGTCGCAAGCACTTGGGTGGGAGGCGATGGCTACTTCCAAAGATGGAGTGAGGGACAGAGAGGGGATCAGGAGGTCATCAGACTGGAACGGAGCTGTGGGGAAAAAAATGGTGAAAAAAAAACAGGATGAGATCGTAGTTTGTTTGTGTTCTAACAAAGTGTTGTGATTCGAGACAAACATACCGACACTGCTCTTTGCCAGTTTGCCGTGACACTGTTTGCTCTGGAGAAGAAATTTCAGGTCATCCCCATTGGACACACACTGCATGTACTCTTCTAAGACAGAGGGGGCAGCACTGATCCAGGATGCGGTCTACAAAACAAAAGCACAAACAATCCAGAGTTTGTTTTGTTTCTTGGGGATTTTACAATTCAAGCAGCTCTCTAATACACTGTGTTATTCTTTTGGTACCTGTTTGAAATCCGGTATCGGCAGCAGTTCTTCTAGTCGAGTGAAAAATTCGCAAACTAGAGTCTCGAGCGCAGTGTCGAAGTCGGGACCGTACTCCACAGGAAACACATTCTGAGAGGAAACATGAAAGTCTAAGAACGACTCAGACAGCAAAACCTGAAGTGATAAAAGAAATTTCTCATTTCTCACTTTGAGAAAATGCTCTCTGCCATCCGTGTCTTCAATCAGGCCCTGCACCAGCTTCATGAAGTTTGCCTCCGGAGCTTCGATTACAGGATCATTTGTCTGGAAGACGCAACAAAACAACAATTGATTGACTAAAATGAGCCAACTCTCTTTCTTTTCCTAATTTACTCTGGAGGCTAAGAACATGTTTGTATACGTTCGCAAACATGATTTATTAAGATGAGACAAATGAAAATAAACTCAATTCCTCAACTTGCTTTTTCAACACTTGAAAATTTGCTTGTGAATAAATCAAATCAAAGTTTTGCTACAAGCTTCGGTTACCTCTTCGATGCAAGAGGTCCGGATCCGGTTGAGGTGGGTCTCCACAGCCTTCAGGTCCTCTGGGTGTTCAGACCGCAGCAGTTCAAGAGTTGTCTGAGGGGGAAAAAAGTCCAACAGTGAAGAGACTGTTTTACCAACACCTTCGTGTGGGTCTACCACAAGGACAAAAACAACGAACTCCTCTTACTCTTGCTCTCAGGCCCAGCGACAGCAGCCTCCCCTCTCTTTTGCTCATCAGTTCAGGCACTGCATCCGTTACCATGGACACAAACTCCTCCAGCTTCCCATAGTGCTTTATATTTCGTTGACGGACCACCTCCCACATCACAGCTGACATCAGACGCAACGGTGGGACCAGGAGGGCCAGCGAGGACAGGGGGACGCTGAATTCTTCAGAGAGAGGACAGTTTAGTCAATGGACTGTAAATCAGCGAGGAGCGCTTCGTGCATAGTTGTGGCTCAGCATCCAATAGTTGAGATATCTCGTTTTCACGTTGATATATGCGCCCTTGTGTTGCTGGATGTAATATTATATCAGCGGATAGTCCTTTAAACTAGTTTAACTTGATCCAGTGTCACACTAAACATCACTTGGAAGCACAAGGAGTAGAACATCAGGACTGGACTTCTTCTCCAGCACAGATCGAAAGAGATATTCCTGAATTTTCAAACCTTGCACACAAGAAGAGCAACAATTCAACATGCAAAATGTATCTATGTAGTTACAGACACGGCTAGGCGTTAGCAAGGCGTTTATGTGAAATTGTCTCTTCGTGGCAGCTCTCTGTGTCTAAAGTTATTTGATCAGAGACGGTTTTTGTTTTGAGGGAAATACGACTCGAGAGGCCAGGCATCAATAATGAGAATGTCCGAAATAAAACGTTTTCTGACGCTAAAAAAGTAGCCCAAAGGCCGCTCGTGTCGAGAGCTAAAAAAACCGGCTTCAGCGGCCAAAACAATTTCTTGTTCCAGGGATTAGTCGAGGCCTGCTACGTTCCGGGTAATCCATCGCTCCGGCTACTCTGTTAGCTCCAAGAGAAGCGAAAGTAAAAAGTGTTGCCGAGCTGCAAGAGGTGATACATACAGGGGTGATACATACCCATGTCGTTCATTTTGGCTTTGTTTCGTTGCGTCGGAGAAAAACGTCAGGACTACGGGACGTCTTTCATGGTTTCTGTTAGCATGCTAGCTAACCGAGTGCAGGGCTTCAGGCGCCAACTTCTTCCTGAAAAACGTTGTTCAGTGTGGGCAGAGCTGCTGTTCAGCCACTGGTTGGTTTCCACGGAGAGGCTTGTTTTGCTCTTCGGGGCAGCCCGAAATAACGCATTCCTTCTACTGTTCAATTCAAATCGAGTGTACCCGCCTCTCTGACGAGCCAATGATGGAATATTAAAAGAGAAACAAGACAGCGTGTTCATTTTGTATTGTTTTATATTATATTTGAATTCTTGAAAATGAGACACATAATTATTTTAAATATATTTTATTTTATTCTTAAAGCAAGTAAGGCAGTTGAGTATCTTTGTCATGAATTTTTCATGAAGTGCCTTACATCAATAAATGGTCAATATAAATGGTTAATTCACTTGTTAGTATCAGAACTATCACTTGAATCTCTTTTGTTTTACTGCGGTCAAACAAGACAATCACAATGTTTATTGTCACACCGTGTTTGTGAACACTGATTGCTGATTAATCATGTTAACTTCAGAAAGACATCAAATTGTATCAGACAATAAACAGCTTCTAGTCAATCAAAGTACTTACTTTTCTGTGACACAATTCAAATGCACAAATGCATTTCAGGTGAGTAAAAAATGTCTGTACAATAGTCTTAATAAGAAATGTTTAATATGAACTTTTACACAGTAAAAAGTCAACACAGTGATCAGGACAGAGGACAGAGAAGACATTCAGCGTCAGAGCTGGCACTGTGTTCATGGAGCCTGCGTTTGGACGGCGCTGTGAGTTTTCAAGTGTCTTTTCAGGTGATTGAGGCACGTGTAGGTCTTTGCACACATCTGGCAGGCGTAAGGCCGGACCCCCGAGTGGTTCATGGTGTGTTTTTTGAGTTCGCTGCCGCGCGAGAATCCTTTGCCGCACTCGGAGCACACGTAGGGGCGCTCCCCGGTGTGGACGCGCATGTGGAGCGTCACTTTGCTGGCCATGGTGAACCCTCTCCCGCACACGGTGCACTTGTACGGCTTCTCGCCCGTGTGTGTGCGCCGGTGTATCTGCAGCTCGCCGGCAGATATGAAGGCCTTGCCGCAGTCCGAGCACAGGTACGGTTTCTCTCCCGTGTGAGTCCGTACGTGTATGTTCAGATTCCCCGACACGGAGAAGCGCTTCCCGCAGTACGTGCACTGAAAGGGCCTCTCGCCCGTGTGGCTGCGCGTGTGAAGGTTCAGGTCGTGCTTGTTCTTGAAGGCTTTGCCGCAGCGCGCGCACACCTGCGTTCTCTGCTGCCGGTGCCGCGTCTCGTGGGCCGTCAGGCAGGCGACGGAGCTGAAGGATTTCCCACACTGCTTGCACTGATTGGACACCTCAGGGGGGTGGAGCTTCTGATGGGACCTGAGCTCACTCATGCTGGGGAACGCCGCCTCGCACTGTCTGCAGGTGAAACGTCGTTTCTGGCCGTGGGTCGGCTCGTGCTTCGCCAGCAGGTACATTTTCTTGAAGCTTTTGCCGCACTGAGAGCAGGTGAACCTCTTGATGCTGTGGACACACTGGTGCCGAAACTTTTCCTGAATGGACTGAAAGCTTCTCTCGCATTTGATGCAAACGTAAGCTGCTTTCGTGCACTGCGCCCGCCTGTGAGCGGACAGATCCGAGGTCCTCCTGAACGCTTTCCCACACTGGGAGCATTTATACGGGTTTTCTCCGGTGTGCAGTCGCTGGTGCTCCAGCAGTTCATACCGGTAAATGTAGCACTTACCGCACTCGGTGCATTTATGTGCAACTCTCTGCCTTTGTGGACCAGTCCTGGAGCTTGATGTGATTGATGTCGAGGGGTCCAGGGGGGCAGCAGTGACCTGGTCACGGAGTTCCTCCTCCATGAGACATTCAGGAGAGACGTCGGCACAGTTTCCTCCTGCTTCGTCCTCCGACACCTTCACTGAGGGACAGCTTGCATTCTCAGAGTCGCAGTGTCTTCGGTCCGAGTCTGTGGTCTCTGCATCGTCGGCTCTCAGTGAGTCCGAGAGAGACAATGAAGCGAGGAGCCGCTCCTCTGAAGGCGACGGCACTGAGTGAAAAGAAAGACAGATATGAAAATATATTTACAGAGTCTTTTTGCCGATTTTATGCACTGAAGCCAAGATAAAAATAAACCTTAAAATATGCAAACAATCCCCCACAATTTTTTGCATTAAAACTGTTAACTCATCCATCTAAAAAAAACTAATAGATTCAGAAAACCAGAAAGAAAAACAGGAATCTGAACTAAGGAGTCACAGCTGACGTCTCACCACCTGAATCCCTGCTGGTCGCGTCACAGAGACGCACTTTGTTTCGCAGCAACACTTCCAGGTCGTCGGCTTTGGCGACGCTCTGCATGCACTCTTGTAGCACAGAGGACGTTTCACGTATTCCTGCTGCAGCCTTTTCGAAGCAAAGATAATGATTTGAATCGGATGGGAGTTTATCACCAAACTGACAATGTAAAGTAATTTATTTTATAGTCCAGCGCGCCCACCTGCTTGAAGTTTGGAACAAGCAGCAGATCTTCCAGTTTGTGGAACAACTTGCACAGCAGAGTTTCCAGCGCTGCGTCAAACTCACACCCGAACTCCACAGGGAAGACTTTCTGTCATCAGAAGAAAAAGTAGAGCTTCATCAGTTTGATTGGACCATAATGTCTGAAGACAAACATCATTTGCAATCTCATACAGAAAACAATCAGTGTGCAGGGCCCCACCTTCAGGAAATGTTCTCTCTGTTTTGAATCATTCAAAAGTCTCTGTACAAGCTGGATGAAGTTGGCCTCTAAAGCTCTGCTCCCTGGTTGAACCTGTGAGTGTGAACAGTGTAAATGAGCAGACACGCTCCTGGTCACAGTGCAGGAAAGTGAAGACTCACTGACCTGGTCTGAGCTGGTTCGCAGCAGACAGTCTAAGTGGGTTTTAACTCCACTGAGATCATCGGAAGACTTCAACATTTGAATTGTCATCTGGGGAAAAAAAAAGAACATTAAACAAGCTCTCAGATTTACACAGGGAAAGTTAGTTATCGGTAAATGAGGTGGCGCTGAAAAAAATGAACTGCTATGACTAAAAAGCAACAACTGTTCCTCATTCAAACATTGCAGCGCAATGTCTGACCACAGAAAACTGTTGCCTTGAAAATGCAAGAAAGAAACGAAACACTGGTAGGTTGACATCTGGTGCGTTCGAGTGTCTTACTTTTGCTCGGAGGCCCAGCTTGAGCAGTCGCCTCTGTGTGTCCGTCAAGATGTCAGGAACGGCTCCAGTCACTGCCGACACGAACTCCTCCACCTCCCCGTAGTGCTCGATGTTTCTCAGGTGGACCACCTTCCACATCACGGCCGAAATCAGGCGCAGAGGGGGAACGAGGAGCCTGAGGGAGGACAGGGGCAGCAGAGCCTCTGCAGGTGGTAGCAGAGCAACACACTTAAACTCGAATTACAAAAAAAATGCTGTTCCCA
>JAUESE010057219.1:7320-20683 GCA_032274725.1 Malacoctenus triangulatus
TGATAAAAGAAAGTCTGCTGCTTCGTCCCGTTGTCAGCGCCGCAGATTGTTAAACGACTGCAGTCACTATTTGAAAATCGAGCAATTTCTTCTCCAACTGTACGCAGCGACTCGCCTCTGATCCTGTCCCAGCTGGGTGATGCGCACATGCTCGTGCACGCTCCGCCGTGGCCTCGGTGGGTTCGACAGACGCGCGAGGTGAGATTGAGAGGAGGCATCTCCCCAGCAAGTCCATTGTCTCTCCCACCATGACGGATGCGTTTCAGATGCATCAGTGTCTCCTCCTTCTGGGATCTCCCCACGCATCGTTTTTCTCATTATATCACATGATAGAAAACCTCCACCATCTGCCTGACTCCATCTGCAAGAAAAGCCCACATACCTCACTCACATTTGGGGGGGTGAAATCCATACACAGTTCTTATTACCCCCCCAGAGTTGCACCAAATGCCCCTCAAGTTTTCACAAATTGAGAATTAAAAAAACATTCCACATTTTCCCTCCTTTGCGTGTCAATGTATGACTACATCTGCTCGTTTTAAGTGAAAGCGAAGCTCGCTGATCCCTTCAAGTCTGGATTTTGAATGTTGTTCATAATTTCATCAGCGCTCCTCTTTTCTCTGTGGACGCTCCTAATTGAGGCAGATGGGCGCCCACCACTACCTCCGATTCAGACGTTTCCTCCTGGTGAAAGACAGTTTTCTCCTTCCACCGCTGCTCATGCGGAAAAAAGTTTAAGTGTGGGATTCTGTACATCACTTTGTTAGGTCCTGACCCCGCAATGATGAGACTGAGATGACTGTGTTGTAATTGGCTCTGTATGAATTAAAGCCAATGGAGTTGAACGGGATTACTTCAAATGTAGTTTTCGAAAAAAACTGAAAAAAAACCCATCAAAATGTCGAAAAAAAAAGTGGGCACTTATGTGTTCGCTCGGTTAAAAGTTAATTTACCATGTATCACCATCTGTTGGGCGATGACTGTACCAGGCAGATGGTGTTAGCTTCCTTTACTAGCGATCCAGCGAGGCCGGCCAGAAGTAAATATACTGTCCTGCAGCAGCGCAGCCTGCTCACCTGCTTCCAGCATGAAGAATTCATAAGACCACCACGCTCCGTTTCTTTTGTTACTGCAAGTTACTGTAAAAAGATGTTCCTGCAGATGTGGACTGTCATCGACTGGCAACTGGTGTGCTGGTAGAAATTAGGGGGTGGGGGTGGGGGGTGAATCGAGTGTGTAGAATACTGAATCTGTTTCTCCAGCAAGCTGCAAACTCGTCCAGAGTAAATCCTGCCTGTAGGAACCCGCTAACCTCCAGATGTGAAGTTGGTGTGGGAGATAAAACAAATTAATGGTAATAAAAACAATATTATGCACAGAGTGATGCGTTTGTAAAGCTGTTGAACAAAGTCCCTCTCCGAAGAACAATGACGTGCAACCTCGACCTTGGACTGACTTGCCAGCGTACAGAGATACGTTGTCGTTTTTTTGATTTTTAACAGCCAGCCTATCGCTTGAGCACGTTATCTAATTATTTGATAAATGGCATCTGGTCCGTCTGCAGCACGTGATCTTGAAACATACGGCGACAGAGCATCCAGTGCTGTACTGAAGGATATTTCTCTCTCACATTCAACCCACATCGCCGTATGTTTCTCAACCTTCAGTATCTGGAGCCAGTTGTCTGTCTCATCTCAACCCTTCAGTGGTAGCATGATGCTGAATTGATTTATCTTGAACACAAAGTGAAAAAACACAAGTTTGAAGTCGGCACAATGCAGCGCTGGTCCGCTTTGATCGCATGTCGAAGTCGCATGACAGCTTGCAAACTTTCCGAGATCAGGGACCGAACGCATTTTGGGGACATAAATCTGGGTCAGGACGAGCCACAGAAGTTTGGGAAACCGTCCAAGCATCTATGTGAAGTCTGGAAACCGGAGTCCACTGGAAGCTTCTGTTTATGTGACGCCGTTCACAGAGTCGCCCGCAGGTGGTCCCGCAAATTGCGAGAAGCACAGTTGCGTATGCACATTTAATAGGATGTCCGGTTCCTTGTCGCTTCGTTTGTGTTTCATCGCTCCCAACTTTTCTTTTTCTGACACGTGCCACATCCTGCAAGTCTTTCTGAAGCGCCCTGTGTGCTTTTCTGCTGCTGGCGGCTTCCATTGGCTGCTGCAGATGTTGTAATCCCCACCACGAATCCACCCGACACCCTGAGTAAACTGTTGGTGCGTGAGGCTACAAATCCATGGCAACCGGCTTCCACGGGGGGCTTACGCGAGCCGCGGAGCCCCGACCGCTCGCTCCCGAGTCTCCTCCGCCCATATGCCGGCGCCCGCATCCTCCCATGGCGAAGTTAGATAGAAATAGTAATCAGTTCATCAACTATTGGATCAAAGCGCCACATGAGGTCAGGGCGTCGGCGACGCTCTCTAAATGCCGCTCTGTGTCTCTCTGGCTGCGAGCTGGTGCTGATCACAGTTTCAGAGTCGCTGGTGCAGCTCTTCCAAAAATACGTTTTTATAAAACACGAAATGAAGCCTGTCCTCCTTGACCTGACTTGTATTTAACTGTTAACACTGTCATGGTGAAAGTTCCCTATCCATTTTCTACATTGTTTTTTCAATGCCAGGATTATTCTCTTTATTATGATGGATGAACCTGATGACCAGGGAAGGATTTTTTTATCCTGTGGCTGTGGCTGAACTCTTATCCTCATCATCACCTGCTCCAGAGCAGGTTAGGTGTTTCGGAAGTTACCACGGCAACGTGTCTTGATATAAAGTAGACCGCCTTTGTAATACAAAAAAAAAAACTTAGTCTCACTAATGAGATGCAAAAAGAAAGCAAAAGCACAGTGACTTCATTATGTAGCTTTTATCTGACTATTGGTTTGGAAAAATTCACATGTTGGGTTAGTGAGTTCCTAGATCGCATTTACATCTTGACGTCATTCAAGGCTGCAGTCAACCTCAACGTATTTTGTATTGAGCTGAATAATCAGGGGAACATGTCAAACGGCAGACAGGCTGACAGTCTTTGTCCGAACGAGGCAGGTTTTACCTCGTCTTTGGCTTTTTCTTTTTGTTTGGACAGTCTTTGAGTTTTCGGAGCACAAAGGACGAAAAAGCGATTTCAGGCATGGCAGCAGGACGGACTCCGACCAAAATCGATGGGAACACATAGAAAAAGGACACATGCTTTGTGCGTCCATCAGTGCATTTCATACGACGCGTGAAAAGACATGAAGACGATTCGACAGATGTAATTAGATGGAAAAGGTCTACGCGGACTCGACCAGAACAGAGACGTCTTTTTTTCGGTGTGACGCTTCTGACAAGGACGGCTCGCCGTCACGTGGCCGAAAGTGAAGGATCAATTCAGCGTTTGAAGCTGTTTGCTCAAAGGGCCTAAAAAAATCTACTTTTTACTTTCATATTTCAGCACATGTCAGAGCGGGAGGAGGGGTGGTCAGCACCCCACCCCCAACTGGAAGAGGTTCAGCTTGACTCTCGGGGCTTTGCACGCTATGATCAGTTCACCTTAACTGAACAACACGAGTCTTTTACTCGTTTAATTTGATAAAACTAACAGTGTTTTTAACCCAATGCTAATAATCCCAACACATTGGTGCGACAGCAAGTCGTTGACTGAATTTCAGTAAGTTCAAAGTGCAGATGTATAAATTTAGGGGCAAGTTCCAACTCCACTTGCAGGTTTCATGGACTTTCCTGTCCCCTCATGATGATAAGTCCAATATTAACTCTCATTGGGGCTCATCAGCTGAGGCTGCTCAGCCTCTGGACGCACCACGATGTTCACCAGTTAAATTTTTGCCTGCTGTTGGGCGCCGGGTTCGCCGTGCACAACGGGGGCTTCAGACATCCCAGAGACCAACAGCAGCCTGCTGTGGCCACTGTCTCCTCTAACACAACGGTAACTGACACATCACAGCACATTTATTTCAAAGTGTTTCGAGACTGAAAATCGGAGACTCTGAAATCCATCGGAAGCGACTTGCATCTCTCAAGGTGGAGTCAGAACGGCCCGCCTGCTTTGAAACTGCTGTTGCTTGAATCAATCAAAGCGTTTTATGAACCAGTGCTTCATGGGAAAGAGAAGGGGGGAAAAAAAAAAAATCACGTTTTGGTTGATTGAATCTGGCACTTTGAAATGTTTGGCTGTGTGAGAACTGTTGTTGGCTTTGCCTGGAATATTCTACACTGAGGTTTTCTAATGAGCACAGCAGAGTGTTGCAGCTAACAACGAGTCGCCGCAGCCATAGCTCACGCTTGCTGCCGCAACACACAGTGTGTTTTGGCCAATTAGAGAGAGTTCTGTGTTCCAATGAAATACATTCTCTCTTTTTTTATGCCTTCTTTTTGCCTTGCTGGAAAAAAAAAAAGAGACAAATAAATGAGCATCTGCACACAAGCACTCACGCTCTTTTACCTTACCTATTATGGAGGAATAAAAGCATGCATGCAGAGAAATGTATTTGTTTGAGCGCGCATGCAGCTGTGTTCAGCTGTCCTCGCCATGCAAGCGAACACCTTCACTGTTTGAGCAAAATGAATTTGTATGTGCACCTGTTTCCCCCTCAGCATCTTCCTGACATCATGAAATACCAGCTTACATCTGGGCCTCTCGCTTGACATTTAGACCAGCTGAAGGCGGGGAAGTGTTTACGTGGATCTGCTTTTGTTTCTCGAGGACTGATGTGATTTGATAATGAAGGACTCTGAAAACTTCACACATATTCCACAGATTATATTCCTTCCCTGAGCAGTAGAGACCTCCATGCTCTCAGTCTCAGCACTCCAACGAGTACAGCAGCTTTATCCTTACTGGTCCAACTGGGCAAAGTGTGAGGGAGAGAGCTCAGTGGCTAAATTAGAATTAAAAGAAATGTTCAGTCTCTTACAGAAAGTTTCTCCTTTGGGGTTTTTCTACCTTCTTTTTTTGTGGCTGTAATTGCATGGTTGTGTCATTTCCTTCCTGTGGGTAATAGGCGCGATGGAAAATTAATACAGGTCGTTTTGGAATGAGACTGGAGCAGGAAGTCACTCAGGCAGAAATAATCCTGCACTGATGTCAATGAGGAAACGCGCGCTCTCAGTGCAGGCACACGCAGATAATCAGGGCTCAGTGTATCCCCAGACGGCTGACAGTCACAGGATTATCATCACTTTCATCACCTGTCTCTTTTGGCTTTTTTACCAATAATAAAGATAAAAATAAAGCCTTTATGGCAAGAGTCGTGGAATCGAGTCATCTTTCATCGGGGTGGTTTCCCACATGTGCACCGGCTGCTGCTGGTGACTAACGTCGACCATGACGCAATGTCCGAGGGGTCAGGAGAGTGTGAGCCTGAAGTTCAACACTCCTGAGTCTATGTTACAATTATAGTGATTCAGCTCTGACATATACACCTTTTTTTTTTTCCCCAAAGTTTTTCCCAAAGAGTTTAATCTGGCAATGCAGCTTTTGGCACCCAGCATCAGTCAAGCGAGGAAGGACAAACATTGTCCAACGTGATTGTAATTTTTTGACTGAATCAAGCAGCTTTTCAGACCCCGAGATCCCTGTTTGTAATCATAGGCGAGCGGAGACAGAAAAGAGTGAGTGAAATACAAGCGAGACAAAAATGTCACATCACACGAAGGCCGCGAGATCCTCGACGCGAGCCGTGTCAAAACATTTCAAACTCGCCGTCCTTGGCAAACATTCATACTGAACAAAGACAATCGAGTGGAAAGAAAGCCGAAGATGTTCGAGGATAACACCTCTAAATAACTCCAATAATGGCAGAGTGCACAATCTATCCCAAGCGCCATCTGTCACAATGTGTTTTGTTTCCTAACACCTCCATCACCATCCTAATGACTAATTTATCCACCACAGCATTATTTCACTTGTTCATGCAGTCACACTGTGACATTTGCTGCAGGACAATGTGGGACATCTGATCCACTTATTTAGGCACTTTTTCACACCCATGGCTGTCACAGTGGGATCCACTGATTCATCTTCCTGGCAAGACGCCTAACTTATGTGCAACTGCTCACTTTAAAGTTGAGAGGATACATTTCTGCCTCAAACAGGAAAAAAAAAGATAATGTGTATATTGACCCGCTCCAGCGCCCTGCAGTCCTCAGACGGAGAAGTGAAACAGAAGATGATGAGATGGAAGGACGGATGCATTGATCACATTAAAAAGTGCTCTAATGATTTTTCGAGCTTGTTCCAGCTTCACAATGGAAGAGTCACACGTGCAAGGCTGACTGGTGACAGTGAATTCCCCATTCAGGCAGTCAGGTTTCCCTCCTGACTGCATATAAAATGCACATAAGGATTAGTGAATATTAAATTGAGAACAGCTGAATGTGTGTGTCGACTGTGTGTGTGTGTGTTGGTCCAGTAGAAGACTGGTGCCCTTTTCAGGATGTGACTTTGTGTTTGCCCAACATTACCTGACATTGACTTAAGTTTATCATGACTGGAGCTTGAATAAGGCAGGAAGTTAACAGGAATGTGTCTCCCCGCTTGGTGCATTTGTACATATGTGTATTTTAATAGCCTGAAGTCAAATAAACAATGTTTTACAACAATCAGAGCTCAGAGATATTATGAAGATATTTGTCCAGAAATTGTCTTGAAATGAAAACTGCAGCAACATATTGAGCAGATACACCAACTGTTCTAACTGGGAGTGGATCAGATGGGGAGGTGGGGGTGCAATGGGTTAATGAATTTTTCAGTCCAGTCATTCATTTTCACAGCTTTTGCACACACAGTCGCCACTGGCAACAGCGGCTATTCAAGGTGTTTGCAGACAACTGCGGACCTCTTGGGCTTCAGCGTCTTTTCCCGAGGACACTGACACATGGACAGGCAGATGTGAGGATTGAACTACGAACCTTGGGATGGAGGACAACCTGCTCCACCACCTGAACCACAGCTGCATAAGCCTCATGCAATGTTGAACTCAAGACTAAGAAGATCTGAATTTGAAACCATTTTAACACACTGTTGGAAGAAAGCACTCAGATATCTTCCAACTAAGAATTGTAAGAAACGGTCATCTGACTGATTTCATATTGAGAAGCATTGTGCTCTGTAAATAACTCAAGAGCAAGTTAAAGAGTAATTCATCAAAGCATCTATCACAAAAAAGCAAAGCAAATTAGTCTGAGCAAAAAGTTTTTATAGATGATCAGACAGTGAATTTTAAAAGGGTTTAACTTTGGCTCACTCTCACAGGTCCCAGCAAACACATACGCCTCCACGTGCCGCGACCCCTCAATTGCTTGGCACTTGCGCTGAGACCACGTAAGTTATATAATTACTGGATTTTTTTTTTTTTCTGAACTGTGGTTATTTCATAATGAACAATGGAGAAAGGCTTGACCACCCACTCGGCAGCTGTACAATGCACATCCTTGGAAGTTAAGCATTCAGAAATTCAGCGTTGGAGGAAGCATGAAACCGCCTCGATCTAGCACCTCCCTGTGCTTCTTTGAAACATAAACGGTTGCAGCAATAGGTGCGAAACGCACAGTTCGAAAGGAAGCTGCAGTCATTCGGTCTTGTCATGTCTGGCTGGTGGTTTTAAGTAGACAAATGCCTTTTTTTTGTTTAGTCGGCAGAAGATTTGACCATTTTTTTCTTTGTTTAATCTTTTACAGAAAGTGTCTGCCCACAGATTTTCTAAATTTGTTAAACAATGGCAGTCAGAAAATGAAAATGAAGGACCAAATGCAATGTAATAGACTGGCAACTTCACCCAGTGTGAGATGGGATGAACTGCAGCCCCTCCAATGACCCCCAACCCCCACACCCCACCCACATGGAAAAACCCAGCCTATAACGTGAGCAAATGAGTGAGTGGGGACTAAATGTGTTGACATTTGTAAGCTTTATTTCAAACTATCCCCCTCAGAAGTCTCCTGTGTGTGCTCAGTGGCGTATCAGATTAAAACATGATCCTTGAATAAACGGGAAGCAGGTTTGTGTCTAAGTTGTGGTGAGAAGAGACTCTGGTGTAAAAACGAACCAAGTTTTGCCACGTTCAAGATGTAATGATTTTGGCGGCAGCCACTAAAGCCGAGAAAGCAGCTGATAAAACAAAATTACTTTGGACGTGTCATTCAAGGAGAGTAACAATAAATATTTGTCTGGAGCAAAACAGAAGCAGAAAAAAGGCAGGTGTCAAAATGTCTGCGATCTCAGTCGAATCTCTTTAAGCAAACTGTCATTTTTTCAGTGCAAACATCTTTTTGCATAATCACTGGCAATATTTTTTCTGACCAACAAGTATCACTGCATTCCTTCCAAAGCACACTAACTTTAACAATAAATAAATTATGAGCTCTTCAGTGAGTGCTTTCCTAAAGATTTGTACGTTTTTATTGCATCCAGCACTTGAGTCTTTCTCTCCTCTGTCCTCAGGCTGCACTTGTGTTCTTCAAAAACCAATTATTGCACAAACCTTGCAGCGATCCCTCAGTAATTATGCAAGTGATAAAAAGCCTCATGCAGCTGCTACTCCTGATTTGGCCTGATCAGGGAAATTAGAGCAATGTTACTCAATGTCTGCTTGATAGGAAGCCACCAGAGGACGGTTCCATTGGCCAACTGAGAAATCCTCCAGGCTTTTTTTTTTTTTTCTTTTCTGCTTTTCAGTGGAGCAAAGCATGACCAACACTCCACGCAGGATCAGTGACAACAAAACTGTGTTTCGAAAGGTTCCGGCTCCATTTTATTTCCTCCGCATCCACTAGAGTGAAGCCTGCTTCAAATGAACAAAAGAAAACAAATTACCTGCCAGAGCCTTGCTCTCTTGCTCACTGGGCATTATCTGGACACCCATTATTTGATAGCATATGATCCAAACGAGAGTGGACAGACAAAATGATTTCGGTGCCGTTTTTTTTTTTTTTTCCACGACCCGACTCTGTTTACAGATCACTGCGGGCTGAGGCGCGAGATAAGCGGAGGCCTCTTTAGACAATCACCACCATTCAGTGCCTTTCGATTCCATCTCCAAACAGAGCTCAGAAGGCATGACGCGGGACTGACAGACGTGTCAAGGGGGAAACCTAATTTAGATTTTCCTTGAAGTGATTACTTGTTTTAATCATAGCTCAGCCTTAACAAAATTGTTTGACATTTTTGGGAAATATGTCAGGTTGATGGAACAGCCCGGCAGCCTCTTGGCGACATCAGTTATCCTGTTTGGTTTTTTTTTAAAACAAAAAACTTCAGTTTGCATTTATCGCACCGTCTGAGCAGATTATGTCTGCAGCATGGAGACCGACCACCTCCTGAGAGAGAGAGAGAGAGGGAGGAAAAGCGAGAGAGAGACTGAGGGAGGGGGTGTATTTTTGGCTGCTAAATGTTTTTTAGTAACCGGCCACTGACTGGTGACGAGGCGGACAAGTGGTGGCGGTCACTCTCCCCTTCTCGGTCTCTTGAGAGACGACTCCATTGGTGTCCAAACTCAGTCCTGAGTGGCCTCAATCCTGAAGCGTTTGACTGTTCAAACACGCCTAAATCTGATTGCTGTGTCAACATGGAGCTCTACAGTAAACGTGACAACTGCCTACTCATCATGTTTCAAAATCAAGTAAACATCTGAACATAAAGGACCAGGTCAGTCTGATTCTACACTGCAAAAAAACTAAATCCTACCAAGTAGCTCTTGCTTATTTCAAGTCAAACAGAATCTTATTACACTTAAAGTTGACAAGATCACCTTAAAGGTGAGCAATTTCCTGCTTGGTTAATTTCCACATGTGTCATTGTCAGATTTTTTCTGGCTTTTTTCAAGCGCAAAGCAGCTTTTTAAAGAGTTTCTGGGCTTGAAGTGAACAACACCATCGTGTCACCACTATGAGCCCCGGAGTAAACACTTTAAACCCTGAACCCTCCCTTGGTTCTGCACCTCAGCGGTCTACTGCTGCTGTATGTGTGGTTAACAACAAGGTTCAATGCAGATGTTTTAAATGTCACAAATTTCTGAACGACGTAAGATTTTTTTTGCAGCATTAACATGAGGATGCCAAATTGCTGTCAAGATTACTTCAAATTCCTCATGAATCACTAAACGTAGCATTTGTTGTCCCTCCATACACCTGTCAACCACTTTCACCTACACCTTCCCTCCAATGGAGCTGTGCATCAATATTGCACAGTTGCTCGTAATTACAACTACCAGTGAAGTACTAAAACTTCAGTTCAAGTGTTCAGACTTGAGTGGGACATTGTTTTCGAATGACTAACAAGGAAGGGAAATAAAAATCGAAGGATGAATTGCTGGAGGACATTGGGAGGAGCTGAGGTTGGTGCATTTGAAAAGTGATGCAGCTGAACACAGAAGCTGCTGTTTATTGGCACAGCAAATCCTCCAGTGAAGAAACTTACTGTTTTCAGCCAAATAACAAAAGAATACAAAACACTCCAGAACTGCGAGCTCACCTGACTTTTTTTTAGTCAAAGTGCAATGAGCAATAATCCATTATTTTGAAGGGACTGCACAGACTCTGCAGCCGATTCTTATTTCCTGCAGACACCAGATATTCAGCTTCAGAACGCAACTGTGTACGTATCAATAAATTGCTCAAAAAGCATGTAAAATGTGACCGAGCGCACCGTTTGGGAGCCACTTCGAATGTTGACCTGAGGTGACACTTCAGTCGAAGCGTAAAGCAGAAAATAACTCTGAATTATTAAGACCCAAAACACTGGATGCAAAACTCTCACAGCTATCGCCTGTGAGTTGTCTTGGCTCTGCGTATTAGAATAAGAAAGGAAATCCACTTCTTTTTTTCTTTTTTTTTACTTTAATTCAAAGAAAAGCTCCAGTGAACAATTTGATCTATCTGCAACTGACAGAGTGAGTGCCCAAAACCAATCGAAGGCTGGCTGAGACCTAAAGGACGTGAAGCATGTGGAGAGGAGGGGGGGAGGGGGGGAGAGAGAAACACTTGAGCCAATGGCCAGATTTAGAAACAAAGGAAGCCAGGTGGCGATGGAGTTAGTTTCAACTTGGGCTTAAGCAATAATTATATCTCCTGCGGAGAAGAAGAAAAAAACGTCCCCAGCCCTGAGAGGGAACAGTGTCTCAAAGCAGCGTTGTGTGTTCCTCTGCCCATTATGAATTTTCAGCGAGAGATGCCCTCATTTCCCCATTCACTGAGCTGGCCTCCGTGTCTGTGTTTAATGGCAGTGTGCATTGTCATTGCTGTTCATCAGATTGCACTGGTGTTATCCGTATCTCACTCCCTCTCGCTATCTTTTTTCTTTTTTCCAGCGCTGCCTCAGTTGTTGCCGAGATGTCAGAGCAACAGCAATTCAAAGAGTGACTCATCTCCTCTCAACTCAACTCATATTTGTGGTTTAGCTCAAGTGGGCTTGTGCACATATGTGTTTGCATGTGTGCAGTCTTTTCAGTGTGTGCCAGCAACCTCTATCATCCTCTTTGTGAACCCACCCTCAGATGGCACTTCTGTGTAGCTGCCTCTGGGTTCTTCAGCTCCACCAAGAGAGCAGCGAGCAGGGGCCAAATCCATCGCAATCTGCACTAATGTGTTGACTGCCACGGACCTTTCGTGGGTCTTACCGATAAGTGCTTTCAGATGCCTGATACCCGTGTCAATTTTTAGCCCGCTGTTGTCAGGAGTTTTGTGCTGACATGCACTATATTTGAAGTTTCCTATCTCTAAAAGCTCTCCCGAGTTGTGCGGATGCACAGGCGAGCTCTGAAAACTGTTTTTTTTTGGGACCATCAAAGGACACTTGAACATGCCAGTGAAAGTCAGACTAATGAGTACAGACGCTAACATGGGTCCCGCGGCTCCATAAGGCAGCGTGACACAGGTTTCGTTCCGAGCCGCCCACGCTATTTTGAGTGGTTAATACAAAATACCAACTGTTGTTTGGAAGACGCATTCTTGGGGTAGTTCGACTGCACTTGAGGAACTGCATGTCGCAGACAAAGGCTGCACAGACGGTGTGATAAATGCAGCGTGAATCTTGGCATTGTCGCTGACTAAATTCCTCAGAACAGCCTCGCTTACCTAACGCTGCCAGCGAGATGTTGGCTCCGTTTGGAGAATTTCCTCTATTTTTGGCCGCACGAGTTGATTCTGTCAACCCGTTTAAAGTTTTGTTTTTTTTAACTGTTTTATGCAAAGTTTTTGAGCCATCACTTATACATCAGAAAGGTTTTTTAAGCAGGAGTGGCAAACCTCTCGGGGTGAGGGATGGCACCGTCAGCTGGTTCCAGCACTTTGGTCCAGACTGAGGGATCTCAGGAGCTTTCGGAGGCTGGCCCGTGCATTTTGCATGACGATGATGCAAGACGTAACGACGCCAAAGTGTCTCTGTGAAGCTGAGGGATAGAACAGGATCTGCTCGAGTTCCCACTGATAACGACGTCGAATCACCCGAGTCCGCTCCGCCACCCGTTCAACCCGAGCAGCTCGGCGCGCGGACCGCCTGACTCACATCCCTCCCCTGAGTCGGGACAGCTGCAGGTGTTACTGAACACATAATGCCGTCCAGTTTGTTCACTCAGTGATGGCTGATAACAACGGTTCATTCATTACCTCCCAACACAAAGAGGCTCTGATATTTGATGTGCTGCTTGTAGAACAGGTGACGTGGGGTAATTAACCCTTCAAGAATAATATCTGAATGTTTGATGTGCTGTTGATTTTTGAAGTGAATCGATTGAATGTTTTTGTAAATATGAAGGGAAGTGAAGATACGTCAGCTGAGCCTCATGGTGAAGCAGCAGTTTACGAGGCTATTATGAAGGTGACGTGGTGATGTAGGGTACTAGTACTCAGACATCTCGCACTGTGAGAGGGAATAAATAAACTTCAGGATTAATGTCGGACTTCCTCTATTAGCATGATTTATTCAGTCTACCAGGGCTGCCTTTCAATTAATCTCAGTTCTAGGCTCAGGAAAGGAGCATTTTCCACTTGCAACTCCTTGACTCCGCAGATTTCTATTTTCTTTCAGATGAATTTTCGTACCGACTCAGTTTGGATTCCCAGCGAGTTGGAAATGTGGTGGCAACTGATTGGCCAGAGAGTGACGCCTTTGGGCAAACCGTGACAGCTTCTCTGACAGAAATCAAACTCACCGCTTTCAAAACCCAGCAACAGCAAACATGTTTTTTTTCCCCAAACCCTGATCTCTTTAAAAGGGACTTCATGTAAACTCAGGTATACTGTCGCCTCAGCGTCCTTGGTCGTTCACTTTACAAAAGATGTCCCGCGAGTTTCGGTTCACGTTGCTATGACAACACCAACCATGCCGAGTTGGGACACAACTGTTACGGGGAAAAAAA
>JAUESE010057285.1:6349-19299 GCA_032274725.1 Malacoctenus triangulatus
AGTCCTGTAAGCGCGGTGCTTTGTAATGAAACAGGTGAGGTTGCAGCTCAGCATCGGTCTAAGCAAATTTCAATACGGTTGGCCCATTTCCAGCTCCGGTTTGCCCTCCTGGCAGTACCTGAAGCAGCCGACTGGTTCGCTCCTAAAAAAGGTTGACTTTAACTTTTTTCCCCTGATATAGAATCCTTTGAAAAATTACACTTTTTCGCCCTTTATATCCTTGATGTATTTTTTGTGCCATCATCCGTTTCCCCTCTCATTGTAGCACTCAATATTTTCTGCAGAATTCAGACGAGCGAAACCTCACAGGACCTTGCATATGTCTCTACTGCTACTGCAGCATTATAGAGGCACAGAGTCCATGTGCCAAGAAGGAGATAAATAAGTGGAAGCGCTTCATACCTTGGCTGCAGTTTCGTGGATTTGTTGTGAGATTGCTGAGGCGAGAGGAGAGGGTTGGATAAGCTTCCCAGTGTTTCACACAATCTATCTAAAACGAGTTGGAGGGATGCTGAAGAGCTCAAAGCAAAGGCAGTTTGTTATTGTTATGAAAACTCAATAATCTGTCGAGCCTAATATACAGTAGATAGCAACCGAGTTCAAGGTACACAGAGGGGATA
The DNA here is from genome assembly GCA_032274725.1 of Malacoctenus triangulatus. Taxonomy (NCBI): domain Eukaryota; kingdom Metazoa; phylum Chordata; class Actinopteri; order Blenniiformes; family Labrisomidae; genus Malacoctenus; species Malacoctenus triangulatus. The sequence continues at coordinate 6,970 of JAUESE010057285.1, forward strand.
AACAGATCCGCACGTTATTCATTCATTTTCTATACTGTGCTCTTTTCTAGCGAGGGGGCCGCGGGGGTGCTGGAGCCAGTCCCAGTTTGCACTGGACGGAGGCAGGGTACATCCTGAACGAGTCCGTCACAGGGCAAACACAAAACTCACATTCACACCTGACTGCGGGGAGAAACTCGCACACAAGCAGGGGAGGTTACGCAAACGCCGCTCGGAGACGGCCCACCCGGGCGCAGACCCAGTTCGCTGTCAGGCCGGAGTGCTTATCGTCACATCACCGTCCAGTCCATGTTCCCATACGTCTTGTTCTGTTTGTACTATCTGAAACAAAGTGATGGAAGGAAGGTGTTGAATGAAGTGGTCTCTGGAGTTGCTTAACTGAGATAACAAGTCAACATTGTATCTGTGACTTCAGGGGAAGAAGTGCTGTATCAGTTTCTACATGCCTGCCGGATTAAAGGCCCCAAGTCTGGGCGATCCACATTCTTCATCAGTCCCTCTCTTCCTCTCTCTCCCTGACCTTGACCTACAAGGGGGGAGAGAGAAACACCCTCCCCTCCGAGTCTCTTTGTGAGGGAATCTGGGAATTATTGTTGTTCTAATCTACCCTGAGAACCCGGCTAATCCCGTCTTCCATCTTGATGTTCCAGAGCTAATGCCAAAAACTGCTGCGCCACCGAGACTCAGCAGCGCCCCGACTACACGGGAGCAAGTTCTGTGTTTCCTCCATTCACACACTCGGCACGGCTCGACCGGCTTTGTGCAGCGAGGGTTTCGGTTTATGGCCCACTTACCAGCAAGGCTTAACATTAAACTGCTCAGTTTCCCCACGACAACTCAACAAACTGCAATCCTCTGTGATGTACTCACAGTAGCAAAGGTTGTTTGTTTTTTGTACTTTGTCCCATTTTGCACATCAGCGTGAAGACAATCCGGTATAATCGCTAAACAATCTGTGGGTTCTTGACATTATGGGGTTACTGGGTCACGATTACATCACTTTACTTTAACACCACCGTGAGGACAGCGTCAGTGGTTCTCAATGTCTCAACAGCTGGAGCTGTTTTCTGCTTGAATGTCTGCAGCCCGTGCTGACGCTAGCATTTAGGTCAGATCAGCGTCTGTGCATGAGTGCAGATTCACAAACTGCTCAGCGAAGCTGTCGACTCTCAGGCTTGTTTACAAGTACAGTCATTCACAAAAGTCTGTGATAGGTTGAGTCCGATTTTATGACTCGGGAGGAATTACAGTCGCAACTAAGAGCGTTTTGTCACATCAGCAAGCCATATCTTTGAGGTGGATGGGATCTTTAGGAAGAGCTGATGAAATGTGTTCGTGAATGTCTTTTGAAACCATTTTTGTTCACTGTTTGACAAATTACAAAGTTGTCATGATTTCTCAGAGACAAGGAGGACATTTTAATGCCCAAAACAAAGGAATAGGAAGCCGTCTCCACATTATTATTTTCTCCTTCAGAGAAAAAAGAGAGAAGGACAATTAAAACATATGAAAGAAGGTACTTAAAAGAGTTGAGGTGAAGAAACCTCCCATACATGATGTTGAGGTAAAGGTTTGAGGTTGGAACCCCGTCTCATTCTGTCCATGTGCAGAAATGCCTTTGAGCAAGAAACTGAACCCCAAGTTACTCTCAAAAGTGTGCGAGCACTGGAGTGTGCGTGATTTTAACCTGTGTGTTTACCTGTTTGACAGTCACAGTGTGACTCCTTCTATGTATTGTTTTGGAGGCCCTTTTTTTCCTGAAGTGAGCCTGTTCCTCCTGGTGTCTACTCTGTATTTCTATTCCTCACGGACAGCCTGAGTCATGGTCCCTTCCCTCCTAACCACTACCATCTAAATTCCTTCTTTCCCTCACTCGTTAAAAGACCTCTGTTTGTGATCTAGGGACAAAAAGAGAGAGAGACAGAGACAGAGAGAAGAAGAGAGCGGTGACCTTGGCGTTAATGAGGAGGTCTTATCTGCGACAGAGAATGGGATAGCTTATGTAAGACTGTCTTCCACTGCCATTCTCTGTTTATCTTTTTGTCTCTCAAACATATTTTGCTTTGTCTCCGTATCTCGGCTCGCATGCTCCCCGATCCTGTTAGAGGCAGCCTAATGCGCTGAGGGGAGCTGGTGGAGGACACGAATGGATAAGCAGGGCAAGGCTGAAAGGGGGTAACCAGGAAAGCGGTGCAGGGGCTGGCTAATGACACCACAATACACAGTACTTCAGTGTGTGGTACAAAGGAAGCAGAGACACGCTGCTTTTGTTGGACGACCAAAATATTGAGTTGCGGTCTCGTTTTGTGCTGTATTTTTGTCTCTTGTAAATGGGCAAAAGGGCAAAACTCGCATCAAAGTGTTTTACGTAACATTGTAAAGGACTCGGCGCTTTTGTTTTGATAAGAAAACACGTCAAGAGAGTGGACAAAGTAGGTGAAGGAAGCCAGCGAAGAGAAACTGTGGAAAGCGGTCAAAGCTAATATGGCTCATGTGATGTTTTTATTTCTTGATTTATTGAGCTTCATGGCTTCTATATACATCCGGGTCTCGATACAAGTATTTTCCTGGAATATATATCGTCCATCCTGAGTTTATGAGGTAGGTGAAAGAGCAGTTGCCTTATGTAACGTCTCTGCTGTTGTCTTAATGGGCTGTAACACAAAACAAGGTCACGGGGCAGAGGGGGGGGGGGGGGGGAAGAGGAAGGGGATTCTGGAAAATGGCCTCCATATGTACATTTGAACGTGTTGGCGTTTCTGTGATTGTTATGCACTTCCTGCACACATATTTTCGCAGCCCCTGGAGGAATGTGTGTCACCCCCCCCCTCTGGAATATAGCGAAGCAAAGGCCACGAAAAGAAAAGTTTGCAGGATTGTTCAAGACAGCCAAAGAAACAGGAAGCTCGTGGTTCTGAATGAACATAACGATACCTGAACACTATCTGCAACTGCCGATGCTCAACAATAACTTGATTAGGTAAACCCAAATACCTTTTTTGCCTGAAAGCGCAGCAGCAAGCTATTACATGCTCTAAAGGTGCGACCGTCGCTCAGCTGGAACACGAACGTGTGAGCGCTCCGGAGTTTGGCGTGCGACTTTTTACGAGGATGTTTTGCACACGGTGCGACGGCAAATTCGCACACAGCGTTGGACCATCTCAGTAATTGTTGAATTCAATGTGGATCAAACATCCACAAGCCCGAAAAAGAGGCTTTCCCTTGCTCCGCCGCAGGGTTTCGACTGGAATGCACGCAACACAAAAAACTCGCCCGCTGACACACAAACACATTTTTGCTCGCCAAGCGGTGGTGATGTCGAGGGGCAATGGTGCAGCAGCTGCTGATAGAGGCCTTGATAAGACTCATTTGAAACGGCGCAGCACTGTGAACCTGTTTGCTGTGTGAGCCAAGGACACAATTTACCTCAGCTGACAGCCACTCTGGGTCACTGACACATCCGTCCAGGCAATTTGGTCTCCTCCAGAAATACGCTCACCTTGACCTCAGCGTTTTAGCGTCCAGCCATGTCTCTTACGTTCTCCTTTTTACGCGTCACTTTGGGTTTATGTGTGTATGTCTGTGTGTGTACGGATGCGTCTTGTCATTGTTGCCAGCCACATGCTAAAATGTGATTAAGGAGAGGAGGAGGATCTGTGGGAAAAAACAGTCCTCGGGAGAGTTTGTCTCTGCGTGACTGTCTCATAAAGAGGAGATTTACTGACAGTGACTCACTCGCTGTCTTCCATGCACAGCCAGCCTGACCCTCGATGTTGTTGTTCTTTCTTCATCTTTATTGACTGCGTCCTGTTCCAGGTGGCCTCTTTTAAGGGGATCCCGGTGATCCTTCATTGAACCATTCATTTTTTAGTTGCTCACTGAAGTAAAACTGAGACTCGAAACACATTCAGACTTAGTATTAAGTTGTAGTTCCTCAAAAAATCTGAAAATTGCAATTTATTACTTAATGGTATGAAGTTAAATCAAAGAAAATAGCTCAAATTTAGGGGGGTAACGAACTTAGGTTTAAGCTCATCCTTTCCCTGTTTTAAACTTCACTGACCAAATAATGGACGGGGTTTGTGCTCACTTGCAGGTCCGAAAGTGGAAGATGTTGGCTCGTCACCACGGCGACAGCACGGCCAAGCAAAAGGAAGCGGAGTCTGACGTCCACCTGGGTTGCTGTCAGTCCTGGGGGATCCACGCCTCGCCTCTCCTGGCCAGCCCGGTCATGCTGGAGTGCTCCGTCTGCAGTGGACCCTACATCAGCTACGCCTTGGAGGACACCTGGCAGCCACGGCAACGCACACAGGCAAGCAACACGCGACGGCTGATAAAAGTCTGAAAAGAAGGTTTTCCTATTGCCAGATATTCTCTCAAGTTGAATTTTTTTGCCTTATGATGAGTTTTCAGGTGCCTACAGTTTGTCCAAAAGTGCTTGAAGCTACTTCACTGCAATGCAAAGTGCTGATGGAGGCATTAGTGTTACTGCTGACTGACTTCACTCATTTGTATTCAACATTACTTGACCCTCCATTCATACAGTACTTGCAAGAATACTTTATAAAAAAAACTAACTTTTTAGACAACAACTTTCTTTCTTGTCTTCACAAAACATGGATGTAAAAAATAATAAGAAAAAAGGTGTTATTTAATTATTTACAGTGTTGCTGTTTAAATGCAGCTATAATGGTAAAAAAAAAAAAGAGTAAGTTATTTGAATCAAACTGTTGAAAAATAATCACTTGTGATAAATTATTTTTGTTTATCGTTCCAGTTTTTAATCGTGTAACAAAGAGATATTTTGTTAGTAAGAGGAAACAGTACATAAAAATGTGCTATGATATATACGAAACAACAACTCCACTTTTTTTGCATATTTTTATCCTTTTTCTAATACAAACTAAGCAGAAACATGCCGGATCAAATGCAGTCGGTGCTTTCACGGTGAATCACAAACAAGTCTTGCAGACATCTACCTCTCCTTGACCCTTATGCTGACAAAAACTCTTCCACCCGGCTCTCGTGCTCCGCTGCCGTTCCCAACAGCCGAACTCTCGGTCTTCTTTTGAAGAAAATAAATTCGCCATGAAATATTAATGAACAGAAACTCAAGATTTTTGCCATCACTATGGATACAACTCCATCAGACACCTCCCGACTCAATAAACAACATGAAGAAAGACAGAGAAAAGGGCACGGCGAAGGCAAGGCAATAAGGGAATCACAAGTGAGGCAAATTCAAAGAGAAAGGATGAAAAAGGGCACGAATGGTAAAGTGGTTCTTGACGGCGGAGATGTTGACAGTATAAGGAGATGTGAATAAATAGAGAGCTATATGTGTGTCTATGAGTTTGTGTGTGTATCAGGGAGGAGGAGGAGGAGGATACTGACAGCTGCATTAGGCCCCAGATGAAGATGAAATGACTGGTGTGCGAGGCAGGCTGTCGAACGTTCCCCCCGCTGAACGAGCGAGCAAACCGATGAGAGTCAAACAAGTCGCGAGCGCGTGCATGCCTCAGCGTGTCTCGGAGAGAGAGAGAGAGAGAGAGAGAGAGAGAGAGAGAGAGAGAGAGAGAGAGAGAGAGAAATAAAAACACCCAAGGGAGAAGACGGAGAGCCGCGACAAGTTTTCCAAGCTGCCGCGCGGAGCAGAAAAACTAGGCTAAGTCTGTATTTGAAAACTATTAAATAAATAAGAGACGCCGGCCACTTTGGAAGGTTGATGACTGACAAGCAACATCACAGAAAACTAATATCTGACACGTCAGCGCAGTTTCACGGGACTGTCTCTGGATGCAAACGCTGCCGCTATGGTGACAGCTGCCAATTATGTTATTACTGCATGTGACAAGATAAAGTCGGGCTGGATGTTGCTGCTGCTATTTGGAAACTCTTGCACGTGTGTTTGCGCATTGACTTTTGAACTAATTTGCTCTTCACATATGCAAATCAGGCCTGGCTGTTAATCAAACCTCACGCAAAATACGCATCCAGGTGGAGCCGATTTCTCGGTTAAACAAGCTCGCTGTAATCTTACGAACGCAGGTGTCCCAGTAGTGTCAGCCAAACTGCCATCAATTTGGAGTTCTGCATGACACAGTAAAACTCTTACGACGTTCAGAGGTCGATCACCACTTTCAGCGGAGGATTCAGTGCGGTTTCGCTCTGGAAACACGACTGCAGTAAAACATGTCGGGAGGAACCAAATGGAATTGGGTCATAAATCAGCCAAGGGCCGGAAACGGTGATTTTAGACGTGCATGCAGTTCAAAAAGTCACACCTAATATAGACACCGTTTCATCCAACTTTTTTAAGGTCTCAGGAAAAAACAAACAAACTGGATGCTCCGGATTACATGAGAAGAAGCGATTGTTGGAAACAAAAAAAGTGAGGTTCTTCCTGAAAGACCAGTCCTAAAGTATTTCAACTGTAAGTTAGCGTTGCCAGACCAGACGCTGAGGTTGATTAAAATGAAAATGAAAAATGAGGCAATTCTAAACTGTGTCACGAACTAACCAGGAAGAAAAAACCGCGCTACAGCTCGGAACTGGTCCGAACTGGTTTCGTTGGATTTCACACGACGTTGCCAAACGCTTTGACACAGGCTTACTGTTTTTCTGCAATGCGAATTTGGTTTAGTTATGCAACACGCCCGATGAGCTGTCTCACAGAGATGGAGCTCCACTGACGTCTAATGTCGCCACAAATGTATTTAAACCTCGTCTAATTGTCTTCACTGTAATCTCCATAGATAGATGCTCTAATAAAGAAGTCTCTCTGCGATGATCGAAGTCGACTTTCCCACTCTTGTGTTCCCTCCTTCTGCTTTGTTTGAATTGGTTCTTCACTAAGTGGTACCATATTTCTCCCTCAGGCGATGGACCTGTACTACCACAATGAGTCAGACCCAGACAGCTACTGTTGCCCTGGCGACAACAGTAAGTAACCAGCAGCTAAGCCTGTTGTTTTGTACTCTTCCACTTCCTGCCGCCCTTCTTCTTTCCATCTGCCTTCACGCTGTGACTCCAACACAAAACTCTCGTCTCTCGTCTCCTGCTTGCCTCCGTCATCGCTCTGTAGCTGCTCCGAGTCTTTTCTCTTCATTGTCTTCTGTTTACTCGATTCAAAATCCTCCAATTAAGTTTGTTTTACATTTGTTTGTTGTGACTTTGTAAGGCTGCCCTGCCTCACCGGGTCGCCCTCTGATCCAACCTCTAAATCCCGAAGGGGGAATGACTGTTGCTCCGAAACCACAATTACCATGTAGCTGGAAACTGGCAAAACAGCAGTTACACACGCGAGTGATCGTCACATACACACAACACCGTGACCTTTCTTGTTTACAGCGTCACATTGGCAGATACATGCATGCTTAAGTCCATCCAGCAAGTGTGTGACCGGGAGAAAGTCCAGCTTGGTTTACAGCCAATATGACAGTGAGTGACGAATGGAGTTTAATTTTCCATCATGCTTCATATTAGTGCCATAAATTGCATTTCGGTCCGAAGTGCACCATCTGGACGTGCGTGTCATGATTTGGCTGGGAGCCGATTTGCCCTCTTTTAATTGTCGCTGCTGCCTTTAGTGGCTATTTTGTAAGTGCCAAGACATCTGCCCCGGAGTGAGCGCAATCATGAGAGTGCACAGTGTGTGAACTGACCTCAAAAACTCTCCTTTCATTACGTATCTGTTGAATTTGGAGTGTTTTGAACTTTTGCTGTTGAATAGCAGGCAAGAATGAATTAACATTTCAGCCGACCACAAACTCGGACAGAAATATTCCCTGTTTTTTGTTTCTTTCTGGACTGAGGATTTTGTCACTGCTTGTAGAGAAAAAAAATAAATTTTTGTAAATAATTTGTTGAGACACATGTTGGATTGGAAAAAATAAAAACAAGCAGGCCACAAAATTAAAAGTAAAACTTTACCAAGAAAAGAAATTAGCATTTTTCTTTTCTGTTAGTCGGTAGTAACTGGTTATAAAAAGTTGCCTGAATTATCAGATGTGACCTATAGCATTATTTCAGCAGTATTGTTGTTCACCTCAGCCTTATATTTTCATTCAAAAACATAACCTAAGTCATTAAAGTTGTATAAAAGAGCCATTAAAATGAAAATAAACAGCTAAAGTGCCTTTTTGTGGCTCAGAGCACCCTTGGAGTGATAACACTTTACAACAGATCTGCAGGTACCTGCTGCCTGCTGGAACACCTCCAAGACAGGAGTGCGACAAGAGCCATATTCTGATGAAAATGTTTTCCACTGGCAGTCGTCTGACTGTTAATAATAGGAGTTTTTCAGCGCATGGAGAGAAATCTAAGCAATTAGCCGAGCTGATGACAAGCTCTTCCTGCGGACTCCGCCGTCATGCTGCTACACCCTGTCGTTCCAGGTTTGGCAATTAGTGGCTTTAGGAACACTTATAGGTTGAAGAGCATCACATGTGAGTCGTTTAGAGCAAGCCGGCGATGTGTGCGACAGAGGGAGCAGCCGAAAGCAAAGAGGAGACGGGCAGAGATTCAGTCAGAGTAATTATAGGGGAGCAGACTTCTGACTGTCTCATTTCAGAGAGTAAAAACAATTCTGTACTTCTTTCAGAGGAAAAAAAAGAGTACCGATTAGTGTTATGTAACAAAAGGGGCCTGCTGAAGAAACCCTTATTAAAAAACATGAGTGCGTTCATCAACCAGCAGCAGTGCAGCGATTCCCACCCGGACTTTTGGGGCTTTTCTGAATCAGATGCCAGCAGGTTTTTATGACTAGTGATTACTAAGCTTGTTGGTGTGTGTGAATGTGAACGTGTTTGTGTTCTCAAACTTTACCCCCTTTGTTTCGAAATATTGCAGAAACACACTTGACGCACAGCCGGCTTGTGTTACCTAGCCTGCTACAGCTCAGCAGGCAAACATACACACACCTACACACACACATGCAAGGACGTGCCCTCGTCTCCTGTACAGGAAAAAGACACCCAAATACTCAAAACAGGAGTATTCTCAAAAGCCTCGAGAATGTCGCAACACAACAATAATGTATCAGAAGAGACAACATCCTAAAACTTGTTTGCCTCTATCTAGATTAACATGCTTACTATCAGCCCACTATCAGGAAAACTTTCCGTCCACATGAAACCACCAAAAATGTTGTCTGATAATATAGTGCAGCAAAGAAGACAGGAGGACATGGTGTAAACAAATCAGAAGCAGCCAATGAGAGGCCCATTTGGGCGACAAGGAGGGCAAATGGGATCATTGTTTGAGCTTCTTATTTATATTAAGAAGCAGATTAGCTTGATAAGTAGACTACTGTTAGTTGCCCAGTTGGCCGATCAGGCCGCACAGATATACATACTGAACATTTCGCAAACGAGCTGCGGCAAAATAAAGCTGGACTGTCCTCTGTGAACAGCCAGGGCCTTTATATAACAGTGTCATTTGGTTCCCCAACCACTGCGGCTCATTCGCATTCATGGGCAGAACAACTGTAGCCACAAACAACCTCATCATCCTCCATACAGAGAGCCGACGTTACAACACAGAGGCCCTGACCTCTGACAAAGATGAGCTGATTCAGGGGAAGAGTTTTACCTGCTGCCAGGAGTGTGATGACGTCCGGTGTGTTTGTGTTTGTGTGCAAGCGATGGACTCTGGATGGAGAGTTGTGTATGTATCTGTTCATGCTACTATTTTAATAGTCTGCACCAAGTCAGCCCTGTCCTGTCCCTTCACAAAGTGGCCCACAGTGTGTGTGTGTGTGTGTGTGTGTGTGTGTGTGTGTGTGTGTGTGTGTGTGTGTGTGTGTGTGTGTGCCAGTGATTGCTTTGGCATCGATGACAGTGCCACTAGTGGGTTACATAACACAGTGGTGGCTAATACACACATATAGAGAGGCAACAAACCGTAAGCTGCGGCATTGTGGGAGCTCCTCTTGTTGAGGGCCTGAGCCTGGAGCAGCCTGTGAATCTCTGGGCCAGAGCAGGCCGGACAGGAAAAACACTGAGAGGACTTTTTGTTGGTTCCGCTCCTCCTCTTTGGACACCGCGCTCTCATTGCATTCGACGCTCTGCTATGAGCAGCAGAAGCAGACTGAGGAGCTGTGCTGGCACACCGGTGGAGGTAATGTGAAGTCCTCCTCAGCATCTTCTCTGGATCTTACCAGGCCTTCTCTTTGAACTACTTGACATTCCTGCTCAATACTTCTGTCTTTCGGAGGAACGAGAGTTCCTCTGTTTATGTTTTTGCTTTCAAATCTCTTTTTCAGATAAATATTACATGGGCAATTTCCAACTATTTCACACTTGAGGCTTTAAAATGCTGATGCCAAGAGATGCTGGTTTATACCTCTCATGGAGGGCGACCCTTAACTGTTAATGATGAGATGTTATAAAGTGGTTACTCGCTGTAGGAGGGCTTCAAAGGGCTGCAATCTGTGTTATCTCAAGGAGAAATTATCATACTGCCCAAAGTTCCAGGTGGTGCATTGTGGGAGGGGCATGCTGGCTGCAGTGGGGGTATTTAGGAGATAACTGATGTGTCCTTTGCTCATATTCATCTGTGTGTGTGCTCTGTATGTTTCTCGGGTGTGTTTTGCCCTCCAGTTCGCGTGCGTGTGTGTGTGTGCGTGTGCTCAGACTCCCCGCGCGTTTGTTTTGCCCTCAGGCTCCATGTATGCGCTCGTGTGTATGCGCATCAGGTGGCTGCATTGGACAGATTAATAATAGATTTGACCTGAGTTAAAGGAGAAACAGAGACAGCAGTGAAAAGTTGAGGCTATATTTAAAAGTGCAGAGTCACCCGCGCACACCGCGGTGTAATTAGAGGATGAACCTCAAACACTTCTTGTCATCGAGCCTGTATTTCTTTGGTCCAATAACAATTGTACTCTTTGTAGCCGAGTAATAGAAGCATCCGGATTCACATTCTTTCCTCCTGTTTCTCTCTGAACTGTTTGCCCAGGAGGTTTTAGGTTCCGTTCCTGGAGAGACGATCCGGAAAGTTAAAAAAAAAAAAAGCCCAGTAACGGTATCTATGAGCAAACCCAGAGGCTGCTGACCAGCTGACCGGGCCGTGATTACACGCTAACGTGCTGAGTCACAGTTTGTATGACCAAGTCGCCGCAACACAAAAGATGCTCAGTAAATGCTAAACACAAGCTTATTGATAACACTCCCACTGATCGCAGCTCTGCACAACAAAAATAGCCAGATGCCACAAAAACAGCAGATGTAAACAACAAAAGCCCGCGTTATATAAAGCGACTGTTTGGTGTACATCCTACTCATAGAGCCCAGACTGTACTGTTTGTGTTTTTCAGTGTGCATGCAGCACATTTTGTATCCTACATTTCTACTTCCATGTTAATCATTCTTTTGCTACATTCTATGAGAACAAACCCTGTGAGGTACTTTTCTGAGAAAAAAACTTGGATGCCTACAAGTCTCACAATGGCAAGAGAGTAATTCATCAATAGAAGGGTTAATTAATGCAGCCTCATTACTTTGTAGCTGCCAAATCAGAATTAATGAGAACACGGAGAATTTTGCAAATGTGGGACTACTTTCTAATTCTGTGCCCGGTGTGTGATCGACCTCAACTGGCGTCGAGAAGGAATATCTCCACCAGGTGTCCAGAGTTTCAGCACAAACTTCCCAACAGGCGGCCCATTTGTAACCTTTTTGAAAAAATGAAACATCACAAGGTTTCACAGAGACTTCGTGCTCCGGTACAGACGAGGAAGAGTAGCAATCACTTCTCCAAAACAACCAAAACTGCTACCTTCAAACCACCTGCTGTTGTGTGTTTAATGGAGGGCATTTGAATGACGTTAGCCTTACAGATGTGTTCGTTCAAAACACAGCTCTCAGACAAACAAGAGGATGAATTAAAAATTGCATTATGATATTTGTTGATAAACGGCAGGACATTTTTTTTGTAAATCCTAAACAGAAGCAGTGGATCAAGCTTAATATATTTATATGTCACTCATTTAAAGTAGTGGGTCACCCTGTTGAACTGACAGCCACCCGAGTAAAGGTCACATTACATACTTTTAATAGATGTACTTAAATGAGTCCAAAGGTTACGTGTTATTACAGTAATGTGAGTTTTATCTCCCTTTGGGTTGACACGCATTCAACATTTCATACGGTTTTTCACGTTTTCATGGTTGCTGCTAAGAAACGCCTCGGGAATCAGTGTGCTCCATGTGACCCTGAGAGCTTCAGCTTGTGGGGAGCTTCAGGAGTCTGGGTCTGTCACTCGGGGTGTCTGAGCTGTTCAAGTTGTACTCACGAGGTGCTCCTGAAGGCAGCATATTGGGGGGGGGGG
>JAUESE010057320.1:0-30149 GCA_032274725.1 Malacoctenus triangulatus
GTGTGTGTGTGTGTGTGTGTGTGTGTGTGTGTGTGTGTGTGTGTGTGTGTGTGTGTGTGTGTAGGTGGGAAAACAGTGTCCAAACCAATTTTAAACCACTGCAAACACTTCTAAATACTTGAGCTGTTTATGAGCTTTTGCCTTCAAGCGAAGTTTTGTCTTGTGAAATTCAAAGCTGGAACCTCCACGCCGGAGCTTCTTCTCATCATCTGTGGCAATTTCGCTGGATGCGTTGAAACAGCCTAACGAGATGTGCAACGGAGGTGGGCCTACCCAATATTGCATCAATACCTTGCTTCCTTGTTCATTACCGCCATGCACGAGTGAAATAACTAGCCATTCACATACAGGGACAACAAACATGCTCTGTTCTTTGCTGTTTATTTCAAACCTGTTGGAGAAAACGCTGACTCTTTCAAAGGGCGTTTGATAAGTAAGCCTGGAACAACTCTCATTACTGACCCACAGAGAGCAAAGCTAAAACTGGACGAAGGGCAAACTGATTAGAAAATTTTGCACAGAATAATGAAGCATATAAACAAAGTAGTATGAATACACATGGGCGCAATTGGAGGCGTAGACAAATCCAAGTTTGCACAAACACAAGCAAAGATACACTCCGAAACTCCCTCCAGTACACAGGGAGGGAAAAAAAAGATCTAAGTGTTTGCCTAAATAATAGTAAGTGTTATGAGGACAATGTAAAAATGCATTCCAACAGCATGCTCAGCAGGGCTGCTGCAATGTTCCTTTTTCCTCTGCTCTCTGGATTTAATTGGATGGTGGGCACGCTGAGCAGAGGGGTGAAAGGCTTAGAGCGGCGAGTTAGAAGGTCTAACCAAGGGATGTTCAACTTAATTCCTGGAGGGACTCCTGAATGCAGGATTCTCCGCTGCTCTCTGCTCCTAATAATTTAATTAGCTCAGCACTGGGTCAAGAGAACAGAATACATCTCACACGGAGTGTATTAACAATTACCGTCAATGATATCTTTGCACTGTGTATGTAATATGGCATACATTTGGGCTTTGATAAGAGTAAATGGTGTGAGAAGGATCCGTCATATACGGGGGTCTTCTTTCGCTGAGGACATGACTATCATGCTGTAAAAATGACAATTCCTCATTGTGACTCTGAACAAAAGAAAAAAGCAAAGAAGAGATGAGAAATATTTTCTGTATCCAACAACAAAATTGCTTGTTTGTTTTCCACAACAGTTCCCCGAGTATATTTTTTAACCGATAGACAAAACACGCAATCTGAAAGCATCAGCGTGCACCCCAAGAAGCTGTGATGAGCAATTTTCACTTTTTTCCCCCCTTTGTTTCATAATAATTGTTATTTGCAGTCACACAAAGTTTCTGCCTCCGCCAAACAAACTAGTCGAGCTGCATCGAACGAGCAAGCGGGATTTATCTGCTATTTTCTGCACTAACTAGACTTGATGGGAGCGATGACGTGTCGGTCGGGGGCAGACGTGAGACGACGCCGAAGGAAACAAAGACACTTCACTGCCTCATACTTCTGTTTTGGGTTTGATTTGTTGGATTCCCTTTGGGCCTCCGTCCAATTTGATTAGGAATCGGGGAAAATGTACATTAATATCACTCACGTTTGATGGAGGCTGATTGTCAGATTTCCCCACGGCACATTTCATTCTGCACTCCAATCAGCCGGTGATGAAAATTCTCGCTGTCACACAGATGCGCGTTGCGTTTGTGTTTTGGTTTGTTTTTCCACGGGCCTCACTTGTATTCAAGGTCTTCACTGAAGACAGATTAGATATCAAACTCGTGGATCACTTCATTAGAAACACCTGGACAGACAATAGTCCTGCAGTATTTCATGTACGGTTGTTCTTCACTTTTGCTTTAAATTGTCTCATTGAACTATGCTGTGATGTTGAGTTTGACTGGATGAAGTTGAGGTGTGTTTACATTTTGGCCAGTACACAAAGAGGCGACCGAATATGTTTTGTTTTTTGTTTTTCAATGTTTGTTTTTTTTTTAAGAAAAAAGATCTATTATTGTGTTATACCATACCAAAGCATCAACACAAAAATGAAAAGAGAACAGTGTGATACGCTCAAATAGTGTCTCAAGATTGATCACTTTTTGGAAGTGAATGCTGCCTTTTTAAGGGTTTTTCACTATAAAAGTTTCACTGTTAACTGTTAATATGGCCTGTAGACTGAAGGGTTTTATGAAGGAAAGACATAAATATAGCCATGCAACATTTGCACTTGTTACTTTTATGATTTAATATAGAAAGATATTTTGTAAATGCCATTGGTTTTTATTGTATTTACACGGCACACGGTTATAAAACTGTGTGTCAGAAAGCTGCATAATAGTTAATAAACTGCTGCTTCCTTTTTCAGAGTGATTCTTATCAAATGTTGAGAGGAATGAGGCTTAAAACGCAGCTCAGCTCAACTTCACCACAAAGTAGTAAATCAAAAAGAACATAAACCACTTTTAAACCTCTCTGATTAAATCAAGCAACTGGGAAGATATTTTTTTTAGGAGCCGAATTTAGAGTCAAGCTGGTACCGGATGACACTGGATTTTACCTGTGTAGTTTATTAGGTGTCTGGTGAGTGCATATTAAGCAGCTCTTACAATTAGTGAACAAGTCTTGATGGTGCACGAGAAGTGTTGCGTTTCAACTGGGAGTTGAGTTACTTATGTGTCTGTTTTACACAATAATTTCCATGAAATCAAAAGCATTGAATATCTCATAGACTTCAACAAATGCGAGGCACAGAGCAGCCTTGATAAACGATTGACTTGCCTCTGAGCAGAACTAAGAACAGGAAGGAGAATTAATGAATCTTGTACTGTGCCGATCTTGTTAAGAAACAACCTTGTTGAGGGTCTCCGTGCTTGTTGTTGTTGGTGTCGAGCAGACGACTTGTGGAGTGGCCTTTGAATTCATCCTTTAATTTGCTGCGGTATTCTTTGTTTGTACAGGTAAAGTGCTTTTCATTGTTCTCATACAGCTCAGGTAGTGATATTAAAAAAAAAGAGTCCTGGTTTGCCCAGTGTCTCCCTTTCTTTCTCTCTCTCTCTCTCCGTTTGATGCTTTAGTTGCTCACAGTGCTGCACGAAACACATATTGTGAAGTATTATTGATTTTGTTAAAAAATGGAAAATTGCATCTTCTGCTGCCTGCCTTTTTGTGAAGGTGTCGCTTTTTGGTTGTTTTTGTTGTCATAATAAGATAGTTTTTGCTAAAACGTTGATGTTAACTCTTTCCATTCAGCCTCTTCTCTCTGTGTATCCGCCTGTTTTCCTCAGTCTGTGTTCGATACACAGAAGTTAGACGCTACAAAGCTGGAGCGTCTTCCTGTGATCCTGAAATGGTCGCATTGTAATTATTGTGGGTTTTCACAATGGTGACAAACTGGGCGTCTTTGCGGGATGCTGACCAGTGTTTGCTGGAACCGTCACGTTCAATCCAAAAGATGAGATTTTGCTGGTAACCAGTTGTCACTTCCACTTCGCTGTCAGTAGAGTCCTAATCACATGTTTACTTCCCTCACGCACACACAGACACACACTGCTTCTATCTATCTATCATCTCCTTTATCTGTCAGATAATCACAGCCTCTGCCCTGACAATGACAGCATGACATGCGTCACAGGTCACAGGAGTCAACAGCACCTGGCAACAAATTGACTGCTTCAGCAGAATATAGAAAGGTATGCAGGAGTGCAGCATCACACCTCCTGACAGAAACCAGATTGCTGCAGACTGAGCCAAAATGTGGCAAAATCTATCTGACACCGAACATGCTGGATGGGAAGGAGAGCGAGCAAAGCCAAACTGTGTCAAATCTCTAGAGCTGAGTCAAACGGACTAGCTGTCCTTTCGAAGTATAACAAGGTCAAGAGATACACTAAACACTCCATGTTCTCATCAAACCGCTCTCTGTAAAGAACCAGAGAAAGATGGGAGCTTCCCTATTTCAAGGAACTGTCACCTTGACTGACTTTCTGTACTGTAAAAGTAAACATACGGTCAGTATTCAAAATCATTTACAGTAAATCTTATTTTATTTACACTTCATCAATATAGTTATGATCTGAGCATTAATTACAGCAGTACAAATACTCTTCTCTCTGTAATTAGGAAACCTTTCTGCATTCGTACATTTTGGAGTATTTTTTCTTTGTTTTTTTGACCTTCTGAAATCAGAAGTCACTACTGAGACTCCCTACAATGTAAATTAATTGTACTGTTCTTACATCTTTGTTAGTCTATTAAACAATTTGTGAAAGTAATTGCACATAGGTGAATTATTGTTGAGTGTCTTTGTCACTGTAGCCAAACTGTTGGCTACAATTTCATCTTCTCATCTCGTTATTTCACTAGAAATTGCATTACTTATTTGGAGGAAAATTCTTTCTATCATATCTCTATTATTTCTTGCGTAAGAGCTTTTGAAAAAGACTTCTTCAAGAACTTGTGCTGATGGCAAAACATCTAAAAAAAACAGACAGGTTGGTGCTGTGGTGGCAAGCTAATGTTAATGTTTCTTACAGGTATAGATATCTTTATTGTTGCAGTCAGTTTTTCATGTGAATATTAACAAACAGTAACTTATGCGACCATTTAAGTTAACACTGAAGTTGAGGAGCAAGAAAGAGAGAGACAGCAGCTTTACAACGGTTCTCTTGCGCGACCAAATGGAACTCGCTCCCCGAAACTTCAGTAAGTGTAACTGCATCATGAATTTCCAGATAGCGTTCCGTTACTGGCGAGTGCCTGCCAACAGTGTAAGCATATCAGTTGCTCGTTAGTCACGACACCGCTCCTCAGTGGTGTGAGGTGCGCAGCGGTGGAGGGACAGAGCTTTACAGAGTGCCGCCACTCTGCCATCACAGCAAACAGATCTCTGGAACGAGGCCCGCCGCTGCCGATGGGGACGCTTCAGTCAGTCCAGGATGCGACTGTGCGGAGCGCCGAGGTGACGAAACACTGCTGATGCAGGTGCGCCGTGCCAGGGCAAGAAGAGCACAATTCATTTCTGCATTTCTGACAAAGCCTTCCCCGGCTGTATTGTCATCACCGTCGCCGAAGAAATATGGAGGAGGGGAAATATAGCTACTGACCTTATTCCATGGGACAGATCCCACCGGGTTAAATGTGCTCCTTGTCTTTTTGTCTCTGAGGGTACAGTGTGAGCAAAAAGCAAGCGCATTCAAAGATATGCAAAGGAACGAGTATGTATGGCGAAACAGCCCCATTAAAAGGAGTCTGTGTGTGAAAGCTTGTGTGAAATAGTTTTGCAGGTATCACTTGGGGCAATGCAAAAAGAGTCTCCCTATGTCTTGTTTCGTTTCAACCTCAGTGTCAGTGTATGTAGCAATATAGAACTCGTTTTCATTTGTATCACAACTTCTGCCCCTTATCTTCCTCCCAGACAAAAACTTTTAAAAGAGCAGAGATTATTTTTCAATTTTGCACCTTTCCTCCTGGAGAGCACACGTCCCCCCCGTCCTCATCAGGCCACCAGATATCATATATTCCCTGGGTCTCCATACAATATAGCATTAATGGAAGCGATTATGAATACCTTTCTGTCGTTCAGTAATCAAAGTGAGAAGTATTTCCATGAAAACAAGTGTGTAATTACTTTGCTGTTTGCCTGTGGTTTTCTCGCAGCGCTACAATCAATTACTCCGTCCTCAGAAATGATAAATAATGAGGAAAGCTTGCAGCTAAACAGATTTCGGAGCGCAAATCCAATATTTCACCTTGGAGAGCGCGGAGGAAACAGCTGAAGCAAAGTGGATACAGTAATGAGTCTCCTGTTGTATCTTAATATGTCAAGGTGCAATGTATGGCACCCCTCCCTTCCACAGGGCACTCAAACACCGGCACTCTATCTTAACAGGACCAGCTGTAGCTTTCGATTAGGTTGTTTTGTTTTTTTTACTGTTGGTTAGGAGGACATCTCAATGTGCTCATCGGACATTCAACACTTCTGAGAGTCAATTTCACTGTTGTGACAAGTTTCAATGGTCATGCATCACAGATCAGATCTGAAATATGTTGCATGTTTTAATAATTCAACAGTTTTTTCAGTGTTCAGTCATCATAGAAAATAAGGGATAGAATTTAAATTATTTTAATGGGGTCTTTAAAGCTTTACATTAAAATGTCTGTCTCAACAAATAGTAGTTGTTTTTCTGTTGTGGTGAGTTTATAAAACTAATCTGATTCACATCCTGTGTAGGAAAATGTGTGCACTTAATTACTTTAAATATGAGATTCTGGACCATATGATAATTTACGAATGTATTAAAGTCACACTGTTTTCATGGTGTGAGCTGAGATTGGTTGTTTATACCTCACACTGTGGTTAACACAACAGTTAGGAGTGATTTTACAGCCGTCCTGCTGAGCTGCTCTAACCTCCACTGTTATTACAAAGCTCTCCAGCTGAAAGCCGCCAAAAACAGAGAGGGGCTATCAGTGTGTAGCAGTTGCACTCCTGTTTTAATGTAAACATACAAACAGTCTTTCATATTTCTCGACTTTATTTTCAAAGACAATGTGTAAAGACTGAAATGAACATAGATAGCGCGGTGTTTTCTCTATCAAACTCTTTTCGGAAAGAAGCTGATGAGGAATAAAAACCTAAACTGAAGAACACAATATTTGGGGCATTTAGGAAACGAGGTCGACATTTGGTACAAGCGTTGCCGAGTTGTCCATCCATAAAGCCTCTTGGCCTGATTTACGACAGTTTCTGAATAACATGCATGTAAAGAGATTGTACTTTCTGCGAGCCTTTTGCTGGTGATCAACTAAGAATAATTGGGCAGACAAGGCTATTTGCATGAGGGCTTTATGCAGTAGGACTTGCCTTGAAAACACAGGATGGAGCGCTAAGTGCCCACAAGGAAGGCCATTAAATGTGATCACTCAGGGGTGGAAGTGTTGGTGGAGGAAGTTATCAAACTAGTTAAAGCAATACAGTGGAAAACAAATCTGAATTTGGCCAGAAAATAGCCTTAATGTTGACGCCGAGGGAAAAACAAACAGACCTGCAGTTAAAAAAATAAGTCAAGATGGCGAGACTGGAGAAGATCTAAAAAAGAGATAATATTTGGTCTCAAAATCTTTGCATATTGAACTGAGAAAAGCAGCTGGGAAAATATCTCTCAAAACAATAATATTCAGAAAAAATAGGGCTTCAAATACGGTGAATGTGGGGCCCAAACGCGAAAGCAGCAAACGCTTTCAGGCGTAGTAAATCATAAAGTGCACGTGGACCTGGGAGCAGCATTTGGCAGCAGTGCCTACGGATAACAGTAGGTGTGTCGATGATACCCAACTTCCAGTGATTAATGTTTCAAAGATTTCGGATAAACTTTTATCCATACATACTTTCCAATGCTAAAAGTTTCTTTTCCAGAACTATTTACATCCTAAAGATACTTTGCAGTTGGTCAAAATGTCCAGCTGAAGCCACGCAGCAGCTTTGCTCGTCACTCCCATGTGGTTCACCTCTTCTGTTACCATTGCCGGCTCTCTGTGTAGCAGCAAAAACAGCGTCGCCAGCATGAATTGCTTTCCTGGTCACCTGATTGGGCGAACGCTGTTTTGAACACAGAAGCAATGAAACTCCGCTTTGTAAAATCAATTTAAGGACGACTGTCTGTCTGTGACTCAAATTATTTGAACCTACACATCTTTTTTCCAAATGGATTCCGAATGTTTTCCCACATCAAAATAACAAATTTGTATATTTCTGCTGCTTTCACTGTGACTCGCACTTTTTCAAGTGTTTTTTCTTCATGAAGACGTATTTAAATTATGGAAGGCAGTTTAACTAGTTTAGAGTTTTAAAAAGCGATGGAGCCGAAGCGTGCGGTTTTTTTGCTTTGTATTTATTCTTGCGGATGGTCCCTTTTTCAACATATCAAACAAGCGCGTTTTCAAAAAAACAAGTGATACACTGCTGATTTCAAGCTAAGGGGATTATGCAAAAAGCGTGTCTTTCTTGTACCTCCCAGTTATAAAACAAAGCGAGATACATCAGCCAAGAGAAAAGGAAAATGTGCTGTCTTCAGTGTTTGTAGATTGCTTGAGGCAAAAAAAAAAAAAAGAAAGAAAAAGGGGGGAAAAAAAGGCGACATCCTCCGGAAATTTCTGTCAGAACTGGATGAAATAAAACAACTGAATTTTTAAGTGACTGTAGCCCGTAGCTGTCGGACAGACACGGTCCGTGTGTCCAATCACTTCTGTGTTACAACTTGCTTCCATGCAATGAATCACCTATTGCAGCTGTGTCTTATAATAAGATCTACATTGATTAGTGATACCATGACGATAGTAACCAGTAGATTAAAGAGCAGGCCGTGGTTCCCCCCGCTGAGTGCTCGGCTGTTTAATTAGTAAGCCAAAGAGGAAATCAAACTGAAGGCAAAATCAATAGCGGGGAAAAATGTGCGGCGGTGCAGTGAGAGTGTTTACCTCCCAAACCCACAATGACAATCGCAGACCACAAAACATGCGACGCCACAAACACCTCCTGTATCTACAGGCGCGGACAGTTCAGTAATGGATTGCACTCGCACAGTTTCGAATGTTTGTCCAATTTCCAATCATGCTGCAAATCTAGCCAAGGCTAAAACCGGGCGTAGCCATTGTAACTGAAAATTGGTAAGTGATTACAGTTACTTTTATTACTATCAAGTATTGGTGCTTCTTCACAAGGCTCTGTAAATAAAAGTCATCTAAGGAAGTGACCATTGGAGTATTAACGTTCCTCTCAGAAACTCATTCGCAACAAATATTTTATACAGGAACCGCAATTCTTAAATATCTCTGTCGCCAAAATCACGCGGCTCCACGTGAACCAAAGGCGCGATCGACCAAGCAGCAGGTTTCACGTCTCCTTGATGTCCCATTGTTGAAACGCGTTTGTGTTGCATACAAATGATGTTACGCTAATTTCGGGTCGCCTTCCCATGACAAAGCCACCCACATTGAATTGGAGCACAATTGTTATGGAAAACAACCATATCTGAGTGGGGTCAGTTAGAGGTGGGGAGAGCGATAATCATGCAATGGAAAAACAGCAGGAGAGACAGCAGCTCTGCAGCTCTCCGGGTTTTTTTTTCATAAGGAAAAAGTGATGAATATTGAGCTCACCAACACTTTATATCATGTGCCAGCATTGATAAATTCAGTTAGCAGCATCAGCAGCTTCTAGCCAAAAGTAGAAGCATTGCAGGGTTGCAGCACTGCACCACTCTTACCTGAGGAGATGGAGGCCAAGCGGAAGGCGTCAGGTTGCCGGTTGGGTGCGACAGGTTCATATGGAGAGGAGTCCTCCATGTCCCCACCTGAAGCAACAGTGAGAGGCTGAGTGTTACTTTCTGAACATTTGAGCAGCATAAATACATTGAACGAAAGACGAGCAGGATCTTTTCATCACTTTTTTATTTAGTTCAACTTTCACCGAAATAAACACATGAAATAAGATATCTGTAATATTGGATCTGACTGACTACGTGGCTGTTTTGGATTCAACTTCAGCTTCCTTGGGGTTATTTCCCAGTCTTGAACCGTCTGGCCATCAACTGACTTCAACTGAAAAACTTTTTTCAAAATGGAAAGCAGGATGTTCATCGTGATTCAACTATTTCCTTTTAGAGGAAGTATTTGTAGTGTGTGTAGTTTGATTTGTGGAAGGAAGTGGAGGATCAAAGCATAAACACTGCATCTTCGTTTCTAACAATGTGTTGCCAAAGCTGTTTGGTTGGGGGGAAAAAAGAATTAAAAAATCAAATTAGCACTCAACTGACTGAGTCTCTCCCATGTGCATGCTTCTCTGTAGGCCTTAATCCCACATTTAAAATTCATAGCCATTCGGTGTGATTGAGACAAACCCTCCAGTGTGTAATAGCTTTGCATTCTGATCCTAACAGAAACACACTGAGGGAGTTGTGGGGAAGGCTTGGAGGCCTGCTGCTACAAATGAGAAAATCTGAAACCTGTTGGTACAAGACTGCACTTCCACAACAGTAATCAGTAGGTCCAATCAATAGATATGGTACGCTTTGCTTATCAACATGCTTCTCCGATGTTTTCGAGAAAGATGATGCAAGCTGATAAAATGTCGTCTTGTAGGCGCTGTGATTAGAAGCGAAGCAGTTGCGGAAGGAGCATTTGTGCGTGCGTGCGTGTGCGTGTGCGTGCGCGCGTGTGTGTGTGTGTGTGTGTGTGTGTTTGTGTGTGTGTGTGTTTGTGTGTGCACGTACTTTAGTCGAAACCTGCTGGGCTTGTTTGGGCAAAAATCAGTTTCCATTACGGAAATCAATAAATTTATTCATTTAAGGTTTTAAAAGTCAGAAAATAGTTGGTGTTTGACAACTAGCAGTGACCTCTGATTAAATGGTAAATTTGGCAGGAACTTGGTGCAAGTCAGTGCAATGAACCAACAGGTACAAAAGCATGGCTGCGTGTGTGGATTTGCCTGCTTTCAGCAGTACGTACATTCGTTTATTCATCTTCTACAGCCTGATCAGGTCGCCGGTCCATTGCAGGGTAAACACAGAGAAACGGACAACCACACACACAGACTGACATTCACACTGACCGGCAATTACAGAGTCACCACTCGTACAGCCATCGAGCTTTTGTACTGTTTCTCTAACTAAGGACCACGGGGTGCTGGATTCAATCCCAGCTCTCATTGTGTGAAGGCAGCACACACCCTGGACAGGTGGTGAGTCCATCACGGCGCAAACACAAACAAGTACACAATCACACAAACATGTTCAACCCTATGAACAATTTAGAGTCGCCTGCTGAGCATAGTTTTGTGTTTCTGGGCTGTGGGAGGAAACCGGAGCACCTGGAGAAACCACGTGCACTGACAAGGACAACGTGCACACTGTTAGGCCCAAAAACTAAGACTCAAACTGGGGATTCTCTCAGTGTGAGTGGGCAGCGCTAACCACTACCCCACTGTACATCCCAAGTTTACACAATGAACTAATTAAATCTGAAATTAAAAGTAAAAATCATATTAGTGACAAAATGGACTTTGAGGAAGTGTTTTGTGACTATATAGGTGGAGTTTTAAACAATGAAACTAATCAAAAGCAGAGGAAGATAATTGCCCATGTGCACAGAAAGGCTCCTCTTCAATAACAATTATGGCCTGAAATGACTGAAGGGAATTTCGTGTCACAAACTGTCGACAGAGTAAAGAAATTCAACCTTCGCCTTGGGTACCTCTGCAGAGTCATTGCTGTTTGTGGAGCTCTGCATCACTCCTTTTTATCAATATTAACAATCATAACAAGATGGAGCAGCTCAGCTGGCCATTTTCTGAGCACCTACAGCTATTGACATCTTGCTCAGTTCATGATTGTATCTTTGTTTGAGAGGGACAAATAGAGCTGGGTGGAGAATATAAGAGATACACAAAGGACTAAGGAGGAAAAAAAATAAGGGGGAAAAAAGTCAAGGCAGAAAGACTCAATTATCTGAATCCCTTGAGATGGTGCAAATATACATTGCTTTTTGTTTTGCTTTTATGTCCTTTTTCAAAAAATGAGTAGATTTGTGCATGTGTGCACATTTCTTTCTTTGAAACCATATTTCTGTCCTTCAATTTCTCCAGTCGGTGCTGTCGACATCTCTGTTCTCTGGTGGTCTTTATATTTCTAAGGAGAGGGAGGGCAAGAAAGGGACTTTTGAGGCTGCAGGACTCAAGATTTCTCAGTATGTCTAATTACAACAATTACCTTCAAAAGCCATAATGCTTTGAAGCCTTTCAAGAGTTCAAGGCTACCACTTACTCAGCAAACAGCCACCTCAACCTTCTTTCCATGTCTTTTTTTCAGCCGCACCCGCTACCATTGTGTGTTTCAAAAAAGAGGCAAATATTACACGAGAAAAGTGTAACGCTCCTACCAGCACACCAAGAACAGGTTGTGCTGTGCAGAGAAACACGAAATAAAGGATGTTCCCTCTCTCGCCAAAAGCAAAACATCTTGTTACAAGGTTGCTTTACCATGTTGTTAAGGCTGCATCTAACAGTGCGGAAAAGCCTCACTGCACAATCAAGAATCAAACAGTGTTAAAGCACATGAAATTTCACAAGCTGAACTGTGTCCTGGGTTCTGCGGTGATCCTGTGAAACAATAAAATCAAACCACAACAGTAGCTGTTGTTGATGCATTTTAAAAGCTTATTTACATGGACGTTACAACCCGTGCTCAATCTTGAAATTGCAAAATGCGCTGTAATCACACACACACGCCCTCAGGATATGAAAAATACCACAGCAGGAGGCCTTGTTGTACTTTAGAGAAAAAAAATCTGCTCTTTGACAGTCACCCTGGACCCAATTATGCATTCATCAAGTAATAGAAAATTCTTCCCAGCTGTTTAGTGATAAGATGTTTTTAGCCACAGGGCAACAACTTATCGCTGTAATTAAGACTCCGTTTGACTTCATTTGCTCCGACAGTGTGGAGCATGACCGGCACAGCTCAGACAGACAATCAGGCCTTTTCCCTTGCAGCACGCGAAGAATGCTGCTTTTAAGTGGATTCGCAGTCTTCTCCTTTGCCATAAGGGGTTTTTTATGAAGCCGTTAGGCACCATCACTCATCCTTTTCAAATGCATTATCAATGAAGTTAAACTCCTGAGGTGATGGAAACGCTCCTATGGATTTTTTTTTTTTTTTTTTGCGACATTCTTGGCAAACTGTTTATGGCTGGAAGCAAAGTCAATTTTAATAACTGTCATTCACCTCCTGTGTTTAAAGGTGCCCTATACTGTTTGTCTTCCTGTTTAATATTTATTTTTTTTATATTGTCGCCCTTTCTTTAGCTGCAGGCACTTTATGAAAAGCCCAACCACTCTCGATACATATATAACATGACACCTTAAAGTCATCGTATACTCTTGTATTCAAACACGACTTCTCTCCCTTATTAATTACAAAGGAAGTTTAGAGCATCGCCTGAGCAGCCTGGAGCACAGCCGGAGGTCCGGAGCCCTGCTGGCTGCTGCACAAACTCTGCTGGTAACAAAAGGTGACCGAGCCTTCGCTGTCAAAGTTCCCAAAGTTTGCAAATGAGCTGTCAGTAAAGTTCACGCTCACCACACTGATATCTTGTCTTGAAATACACTCGGATCATAGAACTGTCCCACAGGAAACACTTGGCCGTGGAAAATCACATTTTTATAACATCGGGATAAAACGCATTAATCTTTCCTCTCAACATCCTCGCAGTGCGCGCTCCCTGCGAGATAAAGCAAAGATACCACCTGCATCCTTTTTTTTTTTAAAGATTGTACTTAACAGAATACAAGTTGAGGCATAAATTCAGTTAACGGCTCAGCTTTTGAAGTGATATTGACATTTTAAACTCAATTTCAAACCATACAAATAGAATATTGGATTAGCTCGCAATAATATTTCATGTCACAATTCCAATCCAGCGTGGCGTGGTGGGCAAACACAGCTGAGAAAATGAGTCCTGAAATTTTCAGCCTTCCCTTTGGCGATGCGAGTGTAATGGTAATATGAAACGTTACACACTCGCCTACCTAAATCAGCTCTATGCTTGATGTCAGGTGCTAAACATGGGATACTGATTGGTGCGAGCGCTGATTCTTGATTCTTTTCCCCCTCACACACTTTGAAGGCAACACAATTAAAGGAAAAATATTATTGGGTGCTGGAAATTGACAACTCCTTAAATCGCAACTTGAATATTCACAGTGAACCTGAGTGGTGATGCCGCACAAGCAAGCGGGGATGTAAAGACACATTTGAGATCTTCCCGGTGGAAGACAGGAAAGGAGCGAGGAGCGATTTCACGACGGTTAAGAAGAGTGACTGACAGAGAAAAACAGGCCGCCGGGCCAGCTAGTTGACTCCTATGATGTGCATTCATTCAACGCCGCCGTGAACCTTTTCTGCCAGGAGTGAGCCTTAATGCCCACATCATGACAGTATTCAGTGAGCTGAATGGCCCGTCACTCACCCTCACTCCTGATAGAGAGACTGAGAACTCTCTTTGCTATGAAAGGCTAATCTAAACCCCACTGCCTGGCCCTCATTCTGCCTGCGGTGTTGCGCTCCATGCGGGCGCCCACACCGAACGGGAGTCATCTCGGGCAGTTCACCTCGCAGTATAGAAAATCATTAGACAGATTTACGAGGACAAACAGCGCCTATTTTGTCATCATATTTCACCGATCCCCTTTCACGTTTTGGGATGAGAGATGAAAGGGGGGGAAGGAGGCATGTAAAGGACAAGGAGGGGAACGCGCTGAAAGACCTTATTGATCAGGTCCACAAGCTATCGACAGGTTCCTTCCTCTGATGATGAAGTAGCCACCTACTGAGCGCCGGATGGGTCTCCGGTGCAGGGAAGGAGAAGCAGGGAGGACATATTCAGCATGCAGGCGCCCGCTCCCCCCCCCCTATCCCCTGACATGCCGGGCAGGCTGGAAAAATGTTCTGCTTATGACAGTGGATGGCTAAGGTAATGGCCGGTGACTGCTACCATTGCTCATAGTAATGATGGTTTCACCCAGGAATACTGTGTACCTTTGCAACACCCCCGCCCCCCTCTGTAGTTTCACCCCCGTGACTCTCTCTGGCTTCCCCTCACCCTTTCACTCTTTGGTTTTCTCTGTCTCTTTCTTAAATTTCTCCCCCCTCCCCCTTCCCCCCCTCTTCCCAACCCACCCTACCCACCCCTCATCATTTATCCACCATCCTGCACTCGCCTTCTGCCCTCACCTCCCGCCTTCCCTCCCGCTCTCTCCATTACTCCCCTACCCTGCTCGAGTCCATCACGATGTGCACAGCATCCTCCCGCTGTCCATTTCATGTAACTTCCCACAGCATTAGGAGGCCAACTCGCGGTGTTAGAATGATGTGCAACGCATTCACTGAGTGACCTTTGCAGTGCTGACATTCATTAAAAAAACAAAAAACTGAGAATAAATCATTCCACCAAACTGTGTGGCCCCCTCGTCAAGTCGTGTAAAGATACGGTCGGCCCTCACAATAAGCGCACGCAAACTGGTGTGGAGCCGGGGTGGGGCGCTCCTTTCTCTCCCTGCAGGGGAAGTTAACTCGGCTAATTAAAGTGCCCTGAAAGATCCTTACAAAAGTTCTCCAATTCCTGCATTGAGACCCAGGTTGCGATTTCAAAGCCTATAAAATAATGTACGTTGAAGTTGTGGAACTTATCGTTTAAATTACCAGCTGTACTGCGAGCCTGCAAGGGTATATTCACATGAGGCCTGGGGTACAATTGAGAGAGAACCACAATATCCCTGCGCATAGAAGCCAATATTTCTTTCTTAGTAATTACTTCTTTTATAGATTCAAACAGTTATACAGAGCCCATTGCCTCTCACCGACACACACCCATTCAGAACAGAAACCCCTCATTATCCATCAAGGACGGCTGCATTGACGCATTGAATTTTGCTGCCATTTTCCAACAGAAAACACAATTAACCGGTCACCATTAGTACTATTAGTGATGGTTCAAAGATTGGTATTATAACACCCTTTAGCCGGGGTTTTAAAGCTAAACGGGGCAGTGCAGTCGCCTGAAGGCAGGCAAAAGCGATCGAGGAGGAAGTCTGACCTCACGTGATAGCTACAGGGCCTTGTTATTCAAACACAATCTCTGGGGTGGGAAATGTGTTGAAAGTTAAAATGTTGCGGAACTGGAGCTGGTACCACCTGCTGAAATGTGTGAATGCAGGCTTTCAGCTGATATCTCAAGAAGACACACCAAGCAACACTTGATGACGGTAATGAATCACATTGCTGCGACTCTCTTGAGGCGTTCTGTGCTGTACTTTCAGTCTGCAGGAATGTATGGCTTCAACAGACACATTGTCCACTCTGAAAGTACACCTAACCCTGTTTGTTATCCCTGCTGTAATTTACAGGTGTAGCTCATGCTCGGGGGGCACTCAGCTCGAGAGCGTTTCCTCCGAGGCGTTTTTTCCGGTGACTCTGCTTTGACACGGTAAGCGATTAACCTTTCAGCGTGTGTGTGTGCGCGGACTCTTCAGTTTGGCTTCAAACATGTTGGACGTTTTCGCATATCGAGCCGAAAGGAAAATTGAACTTTCACAAGAAAGGGGAGGTGAGACCAACACGTGTCAAACAGTTTAACACTCTGTGAGACTGAAGTGTGAACATCACCCCCACAATGAACTTCTCAGCACCCTGTACTTGCCACAGAAACCAGCTGACATACTGCATATATCACAAGGCATATAATTTTTCTCCAATGCTTCATTAATCCTAACAAAACCTGCTCATAAAACTGAAAAGCCTGGTCGACGTCCTTCGAATAGCATCGTAGCAACGAGAAGTTATTTAATGGAGTCACCATCAAAGTTCAACACCCCCCCCAAAACCTCACACCACTATCCACAATACCTACAGCTGGAAATGTGTCAGGGTTTTGAGTGACTGGCAGAGGGCAGAGTGACTGACAGGTTTTATGTGAAAAGTGACGCAGTGTAGTAACATCACCATCAGTTCACGTTAGCATGAATCATCCATGTGGAGCTTGCTATCAATAATAAGGTGAGTGAAACATTATTTGTGAACAGAACCTCAAGTCAGAATATTGGAAATGCTTGACACTGTTTTTCTTGAAGCAAGTTTTCTGCAAACCAAAAATCCCTTTGAATGAATTCTCAGTGAAATTTGTCTACAGTGTGACGCACACCGTCCAGCAAAAATCCCAACTCAGAGTTACAAAGGTAAAAAGCACTCAATTGTTCTCCCCGCATGTAAACCTGCATTCAGACACACTCGTTCTTTCTTGTATCGAAGTATTGAATATTTCAGTTCACACAGCACCTCGGGTGGTAGATTTCTTTCCACGTGCTGCTGTGGGAGCAGGGTGTTGTATCAATCCCAGTTCATCCCTGGCCAACATCAGCCTTCTCCTCACAGACACAATGGTTTAGCCTCAAGCTCACGGGCCAGCCTCGCGCACGCGGTCAACATGGGTCATAAGAAACATACCAGGTCCAGGCCAGGAAGCGATATCCTCATGGATCTTACATTTTCTTCGCCGTGTTGACCTCAGGTTGCACCGGGAGGCCAGATGTACACAGCTTCCAAAGAGGTTTTATCCTCAAGCCATCAAACCACACACAACACTTCATACAAAAGTTGAAAATGACCTCCGTCTGCCTGTTAGTCATTCATGTCCTTTCACCTTTTCGAGATAACCTGCTCTGAATGCGAGTATCTGTTTCTTTCTATTTCTCTCAGTCACTCGTTGGCCCTTCGTCTAACCACAAGACCATTAGAAAAATAAGAATTTCTCAACTAGATTACACCACATCGAACATAAAACTTACATCAACGCCTCCCTGTTTAATTCTCAAATGATTTCAAAGTGGTTTAGCACCATTTTCAAGAGGGTCTGCAGGGATTCAGCCTTTCGTGTTTGTTTCCAGAGATGGATGTTGTACATAGATTGTTTCCAGTTAACAAAAGCCTGCTTGACTGCACAATGGATCGTGATTAGATTAAAGCTCCACTGTAAGAGCTTTTGGTTTGTGCTAAAGCGGTTTTTATCTCCAAGGGCGACAGGGCCAAAACGGGACACCGCTGTGGAGCATTCTTCGGAAAGAAACACATGCTCCGTGAAGGGCATCCTGCAGGCACGAGAGGTCTCTATCCTTGACAGCCAGACAACTTGCACAACGCTTTCAAACACAAACACTTTGACTGATGCGACTGTTTGTTAGTTAAAGTCGGAGCGAGTGAGGCTCGCAGAGAGGAGTGAGAGATCGCCATAAAGGGGAGAAGAGTTGGTGAAAGAGAGAAAGACGGGGAGGGAGACAGAAGGCCTGGGGAGCATCCATGTCATTACATTTCCCTTGAACTCATGTCAGGGACCCTCTGCTGCCATCAGTCTGATGAAGTGTAGCTGGTGCTATGAGCAGTCAGCCCCGCGAATCACTTCACGGATCACCACACAAAAGCCCAGAATGCTCAAAGCTCAGAGACTTTGCAACATTTCTACCATTTACCCCCACGTGTCACAACAGCAGAGCACATTATGTCCTCCGTGTACACACGGATGTTTGACATCGTCGGAGAGACTCTGACAAGATCCGTGACCATTAAGAAATGTCACTCTGGGGTTTTGTTCGCTTTTTAGGCTAATTCTCAAAGCGTGCCATCTAAATTAGTGCAATTTGTCTCAAGGAATCTGTTTGTGCTGTTCACTCATAAGGACCAATGTCGATCCGAGAGGCTCCCTAACGCTCCTTGACAGTGATAAGATTTGAAAAACAGAAGGTTCCAGTGTTACAAGAGTGCAATTTTATGTCCGGCGTAAGTGGTCACATAAGGACCACAGTGCTATACAATTGTAACACAATTATATGGTGAAATGGAACACTTTAGGTGAAAACCAATAAGTCTACCATAACAGGTCTACCTAATGTAATCCCATTATAGTTCCATTATATTTGAGAGGTTGAGGAAAGTAGGAAAGCATATATTTTTCATCAGGGGCTTCTGGGTATCACAATAAGAGTACAACAGGGAATAAGGCATCAAGAGTGGGTGTGGTGTGCATCCTTCTCGTGTTGCTCGGAAAATACGCTCGTCCTCGAGATCGGAAGATTCATTTAAAATAGATGTTGTGATGCAGAAGTATACGCAAAGTCATACACATTAATATCTATAGAAGTGTGTTGCACATCTGCTGCCACACAGCGTTTGCTGCAGCGGTGAACATGCATCTTGTTGTACGCACATTATCTTGCTCTTGACCACGAGGCTCATGCGGAGCCCCGCAACACATACTCAATTATAACATCGCTGAACATGATGTAAGCTGAATTCACAGCCACGGGGGAATACAAGGAGGAAACAAATGACACGGAGGACCCAGATTGTTCATAATAAGCTGACTGGCAAAAACTTTGTGGGGGAAGAAAAAAATAAAAAAGGGGGAGCATAATTTTACATGAAAGTCTGTGTAGTTTTACAGAGAGGCTGCATGTGCTGAGAATGTGTTGCTGATTCTGAATCCCAACACACTCAGAAATGCAGAAGGATTTTTTTTTTTCCTTCATTTTTTTCTGAACCACATCTGCCTCCTACCTTCAGTCAGCCCCATGTGGATGGTCCAGTAGTTCTGCAGACACTGCAGCTCCTTCTTCATGCCCCTCTTGCAGCGGCAGTCGTACAGAGGGCTCACCAGCAGCACTTCCAGGGCGGCCTGGCACTCCCTGTTGTTATCCAGCATGGCTTCCTTCTCCTTGCCCACGAGGCACTGGCGCATCACGCGGTACCGAGAGCTGCAGTGAGGGTTCTGGTTGCACATGTCACTCGCCTGGATGCAGTCCACCCATTCTGTCTGAGCGTCAGGGTCAGTGCCGGTGCTTGGGGATCCTGAAGCACCGCTGGCCAAGGACGCAGACAACACAGAGGGGCCTTCCCATGAACCCGCCGCCTCGTCTGTGGATGGGAAGCAGAAAAAAGGTGGGGTGACAAGAGAACGGGGGCAGAAAAATTGCAAATGGGCAGAGACACGAGTGTATCACAATCCTGCTGTAAATTGGCTGGAGCAACACAGTGGATGTGAGACCCAAAAACAGGTTGGATGGCCTATTGCATGCCCTTGCATGCCAATGCATCTCTTTGCAGCACAGCACAACATTCCTTCTGGTCTAAATTGCTTTTACACACTCTGCAGGTCGCGTGATGCCTCATTTAACCCGTATCTGGTGATTTAGCTGCTCAGCTGCACTGATTTCAGTGAATTTGAAACACCAAATGAATCTAGATTGCACCTTTGTAGATAATTATGAAATTTAACCAACGAGAGAACTTAGTAATTCGAGCTTATCTCGTGTCAGTCGAGGTCTAATCAAGAACTACACTTAATTTGCATCCACGTAGGCAGGGAATTAGCCTTCAATCAGTAAACAGTGATCCACAGAGCAGAGACTCAGGTGTTGCTGTTAGACTGGAGTCGGGATTGAAACGCAGCCTGACGCACGGACCCGAAGAGCACACGGCTCCGGTGAAATGACAAGAGAGACCCCTTGTGGTGGTTTTTGTCTGCTGTGAGTTTGGGCAGAGACGAAAGGGGGGCAAAATCACGGCGGAGAGAGAGCAGCGTGGAGGGGAAGAGTTGGATTAAAAGTTGAGGATAAAAAAATTAATAAACCACTTCGACAATTTCAGGCTTGACTTTGGGCGTTTGTGGACGACACCGACGATTTAGCTGCTTGTGCATAAACGTGCTGTTGATGATGAATGTGATGATGGTGGGTAGTTAATTTTTTTCTTAATCAATGGATCAAATCATATGTGAGAGTGAAGGAATCAGAGAGGCTTCCTGTGCCGCCTGGAAGCCGCGCTGTGCTACTGCGGTAATTGGCTCTTCCTGTCCTCTGTGGAAGCCGCCTGTGTTTCAATTCGTCCACTATAAGCGATTCATTCACACTGATCAAGTTCGGGCGGGTGAAAATTAAACACAGCGCAATCAAACCATCCAGCTATAACATGAACAGCCATCAGCATTTTTACAGCCCATCATTAAAGGAAGGGGGAGCCCAGTAACCCTGCGCCCTCCGACAACTCCTGCGTGAGAAAGTGATCACATACCAGAAATGTCTCCTTGACAGCTCTGTCTCGTGCTTTTACCTCGATGCCCAACAAATTCCCACAAACATGTACGTGTTATTTTCCAATGCTACTTCTTACCTAAGAGGAGCAGAACGATGCAGACGCACATCCACACAGACGCAGACTTCATGTTGGCAGCAGAGATGAGTTGGAGTCCAAACAAAAAAAAAAAAAAAAAAATGAAACCAAAAAAAAAAAAAAACGTCTGATATTTCCACCTTTTGAAAGGTTAATCCCCCTCTCTGGATCCTTGACCCAGGCGAAGGCTAACTGTAAAAAATCAATACCCTCATTCAACTCCCAAATCGACAAGCGCGCGCACACACACAGACACACACACACACACACACCTCCGTTGGGGGGGGGGGGGGTAAAAT
Organism: Malacoctenus triangulatus; assembly: GCA_032274725.1. Lineage (NCBI taxonomy): Eukaryota > Metazoa > Chordata > Actinopteri > Blenniiformes > Labrisomidae > Malacoctenus > Malacoctenus triangulatus. The sequence continues at coordinate 21,080 of JAUESE010057320.1, forward strand.
CCTTGACTCCCAATAAAACAATAATCCACAATTTTTGGAGGGGTTTGACTGTCCACGTCACAGAAAGAGAAAAATCCTCTGATATTGAGAGAAAAAGAAGATGAAATCAAACGCCAATCAGCAGTCAATCAGTCAGTCAATCCATGAAAGCAGTTTCTCAGGGTCCGTCTGCGCTGCTTTCATAGCGACAAAAACTACTGAGACTTGATCTCTCCGCATTATAGGGGGCTCAGACAGCCCGCTCCAGTTGCCCCCTTGGAGACAATTTGTCCCCCAAACAGTCCTTAAACTGGCGTTAAACGCTCTCTCAGATGTGCCAGTGTCTGCAGCGAGGGAGAGGAACTCATCTGAAAGTCCGACAGTGCGCTGACTGGATTTTTTTCCCCCCCTCTCACCACTGAAAGCTGCGCGCTCCTCTGGAGGGAGTGAACGCTCCTGTTTCACTGACTGCGTGCGTGTCGAGGCTTCACAGCACTTTATAAAGAGGCGGGTTCCGCGCGCCGCCAGAGGGCGCTGACAAGCGGGGCGCGCTCATTGGAAAGCGCGGCACCCGGAGACTCAGGCGCAATGTGTTTGCCTTACAGAATAATAATAATAATAATAAAAAGGGGGGGAATAAGCCCCGCTGTGTTGTTGTAATTTTCCTGCAGGGAGAGGATGCACCTGTGGTCCACTGCATGTGAAATTATATTGACCTTACTTTGCCAGGTGAGACTTTTTGATTGGTTCCCTCCGCGACAGCTAAAGGATTTACTGAGAAAGCGCATAGACATTCTGAAAAAAAAAACAAATTCAAAATCATACACGATTACTCGTCCCTTTCACGAGGGAGTCTTTGTGTTTCTGCTCAGTATTCAGTTGCAGGAGAGAGGAGACTACAACCGCCACAGATAAGAGGATGAATCAGGAAGGAGTATTGGCTACTTGTACTGGTATCAAGATACAGTCAGCCGGAGCACAGTGAATCTTTTATTCAAGATTTTTGCAAGGTCAAAAGGCCAGTTCACTCGAGGAGTCGTGCCCCCCCTGCCACCCCCCCCCACCCCCCCTCCATCACAATCCATGGAACCGTGTGGATGATTTTTAGGGATGTGGTTCAAAGTTGGCCGCAGTGATGGTGATGAAAATGTCACCATTCATTACAGCAATATCCCAACACTTCACACAGCATCTGTGTTTCCTCTGATGGAAAGAAAGATTTTCAGGGGGGAAAAACGAGCACAATGTCGACTATTATATTTATGCTTGAAGGAAATGGCTCAGCCCGCAACCCGCCGATTCTGCCATTTTTCAAAGTGGCTCCACATTAAACAGAATGACTTTGTTGTGCATCATCGCTTAAATAGTGCCCAGAATGTCATAAATCTTTTCACAAATCTTGAAAACAAAGTCTCTATTTAGAGGTTCTGACAGTGACAAACTGCAAGACCACTGGTTTATAATGATGTTTGACTGTCAGCCCAGGCTGCCATCCAAGGGGGAAAAGAGCTCGCCGTTATAATGGCAACATCAGCCTCATTCTGCCTATATTGGCCAGGGCTTATTCTCGCCTCTCGAGTTTGAAACTGCTGTCATTATGAGGACACTGTAAAGCATCATCCACTCTCCTGAATATCCTGCATCTGTCCTGAATGTGTGCCGCAGTGACTGATGGAGTCTATTCTTCGATTGTTTTTTTTGTTTTTTTTTCCTTTAAATAGAAATGCATATTTCAGTGCTGAATTGCAATCTCCTGCCTTTCAAGCATCCATTTCAAATACCCGGCCAATTTTATTATTTCATTTTAGCAAAGAACAAAGAGTTGCTCTGGTAATTTCTCACTGAGGATTAGTTGCACAAACTCTATGAAGTTTACAGTTGCTTGAGCAGACGGCTCAGAAGGAAAAAGACGTTCCTAATAACACGAAGAGGCATGAAATCAAGGGAGAGACATTAGCTGCAACTCTGTGAATAAAACAGCTACATTTGCATTGTGAATTCTTATTGAGGCATCACATTATGTCTATCCATGATTGTGCAATATGGATAAATCCGCTCCGCTCATTTTTTTTTTTTTTTTTTTTGTGCTTGTCAGGTCCGGGTTTGGATTTTATTCCTGTTGACATTGCACGATTCACCCCCTCTGTGGATATTTAATTGCTCCATTCTGACTTCATAAAGCATCTGCAGTTTCTGCACGTGTACAATTAGAGGGAGCCCGCAGAGAAACAGACACAGTTGCATGGCTCCATGCTTGTACACGCTTCCATAAATAAGCATACACTTATGTGTTAGTGGAGAAAGAGCATGCAGACAAGACGCTTGCACACGCAAAGACACACTCACACACCACATAGACACACACCACATAGACACACACATATGGACGCACATAATCTATATGTCAGATAACTGCGCTCCCACATGATGGCTCAAAACCGTGAAGATAGGGAATGACAAATCTGGATATTGAAGACATTGTTCTCACCATTGAGGGAAATCACTCGCTGCCTCTGAGAAGTGTGTCTAATATGGTGAATATAGATGATATCATTACGAATTCATGGGATATGAAATAATGATACAGATAACAGTCAAAGTTAAGACTCGGCGCGATAACTTGTGTTTAGTGAGACAGCGGGGGGGAGGGGGGTTGGCGAGTGGGCTCATGCTTACTCTCGTGGGTCAAATAAGAGCTTAGACAGTCTGAAGCCGTCACCTTGAAAGGAGGACATACAAATGTGCATACCAATTGATGTGCTGTTAATTTGAGAAACTGTACGTGCATGTGTGCGCGCGTGTGCGTGCGCGCTGGATTGAGGTTGAGCATACAGTAACTCAGATTTGATTCAGGCAACATATTTGCTCTGTTCAAGAAGCGCTAGTTATCTAGAAGAACACCTTGAATGAGCCATTGATTCCTGAGTCGAGTGTCTCATCCAATAATGTCTGAAATTATAAGAGTGTTGGGAAACACCGATAAGAGTTTGCTTTGGCACAGATTGCTCAACGCAAAATTTAGATTGAGATTTATTAGAGGGCAAAGGTCGTCGTATCTCTCTCCGCTGGTCATGCCCTTGGAGAGAGTGCTAATGAACACAAGCCTACAGTGCGTAACCCACTCACACACACGCACACACACACAAAGACGCACACATGCAAGCTCTTGCAGAGGTTAAGCATGACTGATTAGATTAGGAATTATGGGCTAATTAATGTGTATCTTGGGAGACCTGTACAGCATGCTTATTAGGAGAAACAGCCGGACTCGAGCAGAGTACATGACAAAAACATAAGTGTCATTAATTTCCAGAATTAGATTAAATTAAACAGAACGCTCTATTCCTCCCAGTTTCACTTAGTTCACTGTAATCAGAGTAGCTAAAGATGAAACCTCTGCCTGTGTGTCTCATGTAGTCATAAATTATTCAAAGATGAGACTCACTTTTGAGAAGTATCTTTAAAAAAAAATTACAAACTAACTGAAAGTCAAATTCGAAATATTAAAAAAGGCACTAAAAAAAAAAACACGGGGGAAAAAAACCCAATGTCGGCGAACATGCAAATGTTTTAATTTTCATAGTAAGAACTGTATCAAGTGCAGAGCCAGTCTAAATTCATAGTTCAGTTCAAAATTCAGTTAAAGTGTGGGAGAAAATTGCCACCAAAAAATGTGTTAGTAAGAAGTGGAAACAGAGAAGTGATGACTTCAATTTTTGGGCAGGGAGGTGAAATCCCTGTTAACACTTATTTTTCCAAAAAGAGAAAACATTTAGGTACATATCTTAATTTAATCAATAAACAAGCCTCAAATAAATTGAGTGAAGGTGATTATTTTGCAAAACAATCCAGTTTTATAATTAAGAAAATGATGTCCCCGTCCTCTTCCTCAGAATGGTTCGGTCCATGCCTTCACTGACTGAAGACGGCCCTGAGCTGGACTTGCAGCAGAGGAATGAGTGTAGCAGAGCAGCTTACAGCAGTAAGTAGCCGGTTAGCAAAGGTTCACTTGAGAGATGTTTCAGGCACTTTAATTCACTCACACTCTCCAGTGAGAATCTAACGCATTAACAAGTAACCAGGTCTTTTTTGGTCTTTTTATTACCTTGCAGTTGAGTCAATTTCCGTGATAACTGTTGCAGCCATGTTAGAAATTTCCTGCCGACCAGTTTTCCAGTCCTGTTCAACATTGAAACTGACGGGGTGAAAAAGGAACTCCTTGTTCTTTCGCTTTTTTTTTTTGTATAAGTCAATCAAACTGGTTGAAAGTCGTTTCACATACAAGTCTTTTCTCAGTTAATGACCATGAGCAAAACTGAGCTCCATCACTCCTCTGATCCAAGCTGAAACAGCACCTGTGCTGACACTGAAGCCTGTCGGATTTATTGGCTTCTTCAACTTATTTTCACTCAAGATGCCGACAGACAAAACTCGTGACTTCCAGCTCATCATTATTGCTGAATTGGCTCTCAAATGTGATATTTCATTGATAGTGTGACAATAAATTAATTGAAATTAAAATGGCTCGGTTAGCATTACAGCTAACAAGTCAGAACATTATGGGAGATATTTGGTCGGTTCCCTTGTGTTTGGGTCTCATATTATTTCCATTTGAATTGAAGTATGCCATGTTGTGTGAATGGTAACTAATATTGCTGCAATATATATAATGAAATCAATTCTATCAGTTTCCCAGTAAATTGAATTTAATTAACTTCTGGGTCTGGACCTATGATTGACTCCTCCAGAATATCATTTCAGGAACTTTATGGGTTTTGAAGCTGAATATTAATATTCCTGAAAGCACTTGTGCTAATAAAATGCACAAAATGATGCATTCGTGGAGCTCTGCAATGTGGAGCAGGTCTCCTGCAAGCTTCATAATGATCTATCGGTGGAGGCCTCCGCTCTCGGGTCAGGCATGGTCGTTATACTCTACTGTTGGCTGTTTAATGCGGTGAAACAACGAGCTGCCCTTGTTCATGCACGCGGCCCCAGTTCTCTGTGTTTGTGTGTGTGAAGGCTTTGTTTTGGGTCCTTGTGAATGGACAGCGCGGCAATTCCCGATGTGACCCCCGCTAGACTCTCTGGAGGCCATCGACCAGTTGCATCCATTTGTTTTGCACGCTTTTCAGACGTTGTCCATTTCTATCACATTACTTTGACAGAAATTGAATTTCCTGTGATGCATTTTTATGTATCCTAAGTGCTGTTTGGTTCTCTCGGGGAGTATAGCGTTTCCAGTGGTATGATGACGCAAAAACACTTTGCGTTCTGGCAGCAAAAAAAAAAAAAAAGAAGGAAAAGCATATTTTATTTTAATGTGTTGTATTGATTCGTAAGTATTTTTGCCCCGATCTGCTGGGTGCTGCGGACATTGCCGACAAGCATATTTAAGACTTCTTGAATAAGAGCACATGGGGGACAAACTGTGTCTGTGTGACGGTGCCACGCTGGGCTTTCTGTCTAGTTAGTCTTCAAAAGATCGGCATTTTATTAATATAACGCCAGCGAGTGGTGAGGACATGCTCTTATTTCTATCACGGAGGCACAAACAAACAGCACGAGTCAGCAGTTTTCACAAGCTCTTCTTTCTTTCTCTTTGTCTTTTACAGTTTTGGTGATTTGGTGCACAGGTAAATGACATCAACAGAGCTGCTCTGCGGATTAAGTGTCTCGCTGCTGCTTGAATTTCAGCGATCTGCCGCGGAGTTGCGAGCGGTGACACATCTAGCCCATCTCATTAAACACACCGTGGGTTCCATACGGGATATTGACAGGGACCTCTGCTCTGCCCAGCTCAGTGAAGGTCTTGGCATCCAGAACAAGGAGGAAAGTGCTTTTATCCTGGAAACAGATACAGAGGAGATTAAATATGTTATGTAAAAAAAAGAAAGGGAAAAAAAAAGGTCAGCGAACACCCTTTTCAAAAATAATGATGGTGGAAGTACCGGTGCATTTGTCTTCCCTATGCACAGAAGAAAATGTGTCTGCGCGAGTCGTGGAGGAGGAAGGAGTCTTCCCGTTGTTACTTATCTTTTATCTTTATCAATTCCTCGCTACACAGATACAATGTCAGTGTACCTGGAAGTATTTTTGTTACTGTTGTTCAAAAATAATAACGAGTGAATTCCCTGTGTGCCGATGTTTGGGAAATTACTTCTCTGGGTGTGATGATGACTGACAACACCACTCCATCATCTTCCTCTGTAGCTTCGGGCGAAGCAACAAAGACAGGCTCAGACGGGTACAAGCCGGGATAGCGCCACACCTAGACAGAGGAGATTACATAAACATACCCTTTACTCTGAGCTGTTTCATGTCAGGAAAACAACACACAATGTGCTGCTGCCCTCTCAATAATCAAAAAAAAAACTTCAGTCAAAATGAGTAAGACGTGGTAAATCTCTGCTCGGAAACAGGGGACGTCTCTTCTGAGAGTGTCAGAAAACCTTAAGCTCCTTGGTGTGGACGTCCATCTTGAGCAGCGAGTCGCTGAACACGTGTCCGAAGCCACAGGAGTAGAAGTAGCGGTAAGGTCGTCCGTTGTACTTGTCGTAATTGATCTGAGGGAACTCCAGGCCACCGTACTGCAGCAGCTCATCGTCGTGGAGCTCTTCGTGGGTCATGTAGACCTGTAGGGGGCAGGAGATCTTCGTCAGGGCCTCGGCCTTTCATGTTCCTCCTTTGTTTTCCCTGTCTGATTTTCCCACGGTTCTTTGCTTTGCTTTGTTTTTCATGTTTCATCTTTACCTCGAGTCGTCCAACTCGACTGTTTCCGCCTGTGTCTGCTCAACTCCCCGTCCCTTCTGTGTGGGAGAGCCACGAGGCTGCTGCGCAATCGTAGCAATCGCACGTTTTCACATGAATGTAGCGACGTGATCCTGTACGTCAGCCAGGTACGGCGCTGGTGCCAGCTCGAGATAAACACACGATGCTGACTGAGAATGCAGCCCGTCCTCTTGTAGCATTCATGTGCAGGGAATAGCTCAGTGTGGTGGGAGATGTCGAACGTGAATGTGATCCAACTAATTACCTCCGTGGGACTCTGCAAATAATTCTGTGGCGAAGTGCCGCTTTGAAAGGTGAATAATTTTCTGCTACTTTTTTTTTTTCACTGAAAGTAGCATCAAATCGTAAACTACAGTCACGCTGTGCAGTGTTGTAAGACGTCGCCCGTGAAGTTTTTTTTCTCCTCTGTCAGGAATCTTTTTTCCATGGTTTCTTTGGTTGTATTGTCGGCGTGTGAGAAACGGTCTCGCCGCTTCACACACGACCAGCGTTCCAAGGCCACGACGAGACGGTTACGAATGCTCCTCTTTGAGCCGCGATGAGCCTGAATCGCACCGTGTGTAACCGCACTCAGCTGCTCCTTCGGGTGCTTTGTCTCAGGTCCTGGTCGCCCCCGCGATCGGTTAGGGAATCGTTTTGTTAAGAGGAGCCATTTTTGACTTTTACATCAGCAGAGATGTTGGTTTCTAAGCCTGCGCCGAAGCTCAGGTACTTTAACTACACGCCGACAATTTCACCGAGATTACTGCAGCTTTTAACTTTTGGAGCACGCCGACAGACCCGATTCACTTTCCTCTGTAATACTGTCAGTGCCGGAGATCAATACTACATTATATTCTGCAGCAAGCTTTCGGATCCCTTTTACATGGTCTCAGACAGTATTCTGATAACAACAGATTCATTTCTGTATATTCCACTGGACTGAACGTATGCGGCTGCACTTACAGTGACCAGACACATTTTTTCGTGTCCTGTTTTCAGAGACTCTGCAGGAGCCGGCAGCACTTTCACAGCAGTTTTTCAACTGTTCGGCTGGTACATAACACCGCTCTCACGAAGAACTAAGACTGAGGACAGTGTCACTCAGGTAGTCATGACAACTAATACATCACCTTTTCTTTGAGTCTCTCAGCTTTGTCATGCAGTAAGACGCTGCGTGTGCGCGCGGGCGTGTGTGTGCGTGTGCCTGTGTGGAGACACACATCGAAGCTATGAAGCTGCAATTGTTCAGCTGCGCGGTGGACATCGTTTTTATCTGCTGTAAGTCATGAAATTAAATGTCTTGCAGAAAGTAACTTCGGCCCCTCAACCTGCTGGGTAATTGCACCGACTGTGTGGGAGTGAATTGACTGTATTTATCATGATTATAGGCCTCGTTCTTTACCTGATGGCAGGAATGTGCAGTCAAACATATTTATAAATGTAATGGTCAGATCGCTCTCTCTGCATACTGTTTAATCGCACCTCTCCGGCTTTGGTCTGCTTGGCGGTGGCTCTGCAGCCTGGCAGAGTGACGAGGTTCTGGTCCAGAGGAGTTTGCCCATCCACAGTCAGAGGGAGGACGTATCTCCTTGGGAGGTTTCTGCACAGCGAGTTGTAAAACTGTCAAAAGAAACAAGACACCCATGACAGACTGTATGTGTTTCTCCTTTGAATGAAATGTAGTGCAACCTCTGGGACATTCAGACACAAACGTATACAAAAAACCCAGACACAGAGCCCACCGCCCCCCCCTCCCTTTTGTGTGTCGGGAGAGTCGTCGTTTTGATTAAAGTGAATCACTCCACTACCTTAAACTCATAGAGATTTCAAGGGCTTACTGCATCAGAAGCTGACATGTGAAAGAAAAAACAAAGGATTAACAGTTACTACTGTGCAATCCTCGCATGAGAGACGGACATAAACTCTGCAAATCCTCGCCGATTCATAATTTAGGTTTTAGGACAGATGAATGGCGATGAGATGAATGCAAGCCAAACAATAAAAGAAAGAGAGGAAAAAAAAAAAAACATTATTCCTGTCGTTATCAAAGAGCGATGACTTCCCTGCCACTACATCCTCGATAATGAACAGATCAAAAGGAGTCACACGGGGTATAGCCTGCAGTGGTAATGCTGGCAGTCAACGCAGTCATCATCCCTTTATTTATCTCCACGTCTTTGTCACAGCCAAGTATCAGACCAACCGTGGAGAAAGTCTCAAGTTTACTTCCTGTTTTACGACTCTTCATTTCTCTAATGGTTTCCACTGTAGTTCATAACTTTCACCACAAATCCAGAAAAACAAACTTGCAAATAAT